>PITA01006634.1:0-64676 GCA_004023965.1 Spilogale gracilis
AAAAAAAAACATGATATATAGACTTAGGAGAAAATACAGAGCTGAATAAGCAACTATCGATACACTGATAAGATTAATTGCCCCAAAGAAAAATGGGCAAGAAGCATCAAGATATAATTTACAGTAAGAGAAACATAAAAGGCCAGTAAATGTATAAAAAGATTCTCAATTTCACTGGCACTCAGAGAAATAAAAATGAGAACCACAAGATCCCATTTTTCACTGACCAGATTGACTAATGCTTAAAAACAAAACTGAGAATACACAGCGGAGAATCAGACATTTTCACGTCCATTGGTGGTATTATTAATACAGCTTTTGTTGGAGGCCATATTTTAAACACATATACTTTAGGATTGCAATTTTACTTCAAAGAGTTTATCCAATAGAAATATTTACATAGATGTGCCAAGCTTATACTCTGGTTGTGTGTACAACACTACACAGCTATGAAAATGAATGAGGTTCATCATACACATGCATGTATATAGTGAGACAGACAGGGGCGCCTGGCTGGCTCATTCAGTAGAGCATGCAACTCTTAATCTCAGCGTCGTGAGTTCAAGCCCCATGTTGGGGATGGAGAAGAAGAAAGAAAGATAGAAAATAAAGAAAAGAAAGAAAGAAAGAAAGAGAGAGAGAGAGAGAGAGAGAGAGAGAGAGAGAGAGAAAGAAAGAAAGAAAGAAAGAAAGAAAGAAAGAAAGAAAGAAAGAAAGAAAGAAAAGGAAGAAAAACAAGTACCAATAATGTGGCCTGTTGGGAGTAGCTGGGAAATTGGGATTGGACAACATGGGCCCTGGAGGTTTGGACTTGGCGTTCAAGGTAAGGCAGAGCCACGGTAATCCCATATATCCATAGAGCGGACAGACTTTGAGGGAGGAGGAGACAGAATGCCACTGCCACTATCCATCCAGGTGAGAGATGGGACCTGAAAGCAGGAGTAGGTGGGACAGAGGGGGCTGAGACCCAGACTTGTTTTCACCGAGCTAACATGCACAGGAAACCACAAACAAGGATTTGGGATTTGGAAGTCAGAATGGACAGGATTTAGGATAAACAGGCATAATGGGCTGGGAATGGGAGAAACTCTAAGACTACAATTTCTGACACTGCGACACAGTGGACTAGCTGTTTGGGGCTGAGCAGGGAGCCTGGAGGCAGAGATCAGCCTCCTCAGATCATATAGAAAGACTTCCCTTGCATCTAGGCTTAATGCAGATGGGGCCCACTGAGGCACTGCTTTAGTGTTCACACTTAAAGTCCTCAGACAGAACTTCTAGATGCCGCAGACCAGAAGCACGGTCATTCATATGGGTTCCCTCTGCAAGGCACAGAACGCCATGACCCTCCCTCAAAGGGAAGGAGGTAGGTAGAGTCGCTGACGGTCATCGATGCCATGCAGTTTTGCTTTCTTTGTTCTTCCTCTTCACCTGATTAGTTCTGAAAAACACTTTTCTCTTTTTTTTTTTTTTTAAAGATTTTATTCATTTATTTGACAGAGAGAAACACAGCCAGAGAGGGAGGCTTCCTGCCGAGCAGGGAGCCCGACTTGGGACTCGATCCCGGGACTCGATCCCGGGTCTCCGGGACCATGACCTGAGCTGAAGGCAGTCGCTCAACCAACTGAGCCACCCAGGCGCCCCCACTTTTCTCTTTCTACCTACAATTATATTAAACCTTTCTCTGCTCCTTTTAGCTTGCTTACCTCAAGTCTCAAGTTTCCACCCTACCCTTTTAAAACATGATAATTAATAGAGATAATGAGAAAAACAATCATAGTAGTATGGTAACTGCACTGTAACTAGCTTAGTTCAAATAAAAGAAACCTCGTAACCACATGACCAGGTGCTCAACTCCCTGCATTCAGGGGAGGCAGAGTCCTGATAGGATAAGATTGATAAAAACCACCTGAGCAGAACATGTGACATGGGCATCAGTAAAGAGCTGTCTTTGTAATTGATTGTTAGATTAGACTTTAACCAGAACATGCTATAAATAAAGAGCCCTGAGAACAACATTTTCAGGGCATCCCCACCACTCTCTGAGTCCGATTTCCTCATTTCGCCGACGCCGTCCCCACCTTTTGGTCCCGAATGTTGCTGGGGCTGGCCCCAGCATTTAGAAGCCACCTTCTTTCAAATACAGAGCAACAACTTCCCTTTCAGGACTGTGGAGAAGCCTCCTCTCTTTATTCATAGATAAGAGATTGAACTCTCCATCTCAGGACTGAAGCTGAGCTCAGGATAACTGTACCCAGAGGGGCTCCGGGATATGGGTCTGAATGGAATGCCAAGCCTGCTTCCAGAAGCTGCCTCTGGGGAGGGAGTTGCAGGGGAATGGCCCCAGTGGAGGGTTACCGAGGAGGTGCCTGTGAAGGCCAGGAGACTGGGGGTCTTCCTGAAGGGCCCCAGGACAGGGCTGGTTGGAAGGGTAAGGAGGGCCATCATGCGTGAGAGGAGAGGGCAGGGATGGTCTGTTCTGGGAAGGGCAAAGAATTCCCTAAGGCTGTGGTCTAAAGTAGGGGAAAGGAAGGAGGCGAGGAGAGACTGGGTGGGGCCAGGTCCAATGAATGGGTCTCACCTCCAGGGGTGGGGGGTTTGAGTTCCATCACCTAGTTCATTCATTTGAAAAGAATTAACAGAGTGCCAACAGTGTGTCAGGCGCTGTTCTAGATGCTGGGACAGAAAATAAAGCAGAATGGTGAGTTGAGAGTTTGGGAGAGGGGTAGGGGACAAGTGATGAGGGGGCATAATGCAGCTGAGGTCTCAGTGACAAGAAGGAACCCTCTACTAAGGGCTGGGAAGGAGCAGACAGGGGGGAGGGTGGGAGGGGCGGTGCTGCCATCAGAAGCTAATTGTGTAAGGCAATTGTTTTGCTAATAAGACCATGTTAAGAAAATTAGGCTTTTTTCCTTTCACAATGAACTCATTAGTGAGTTGTATTTTTAGTTCTTTCTCCTGGGTTTTAGAGATCCCGCAGGAGGAGGAGTTTTGTTGAGACTGATGCGGAGGATTCTGGATCCCCACACCCCACCGTGTCCCAGGGGAAGGGATGAGTGTCAGAGGGCGGAGTCAAGGGTGGAGGGGCACCCACCTGCTCCGAGAGGTCATGTCCAAGAAGAACTGCACGAGGGCCAGCAGGTTGTGGTGGTGATCTGAAACTTTGCTCAGGATACAGCACAGCGGCTGGAGCTGTGGGGACAGCAGGCGCCAAGGTGGGCTTTGGGAAGGGCTGCCTTCACCCTGACCTCCCCACCAGCCCACTGAACAGGGAAGCCAGATAGTGTGTATGTGTGTGTGTATGTATGGGGGGGCCGGGTCATGGGGGCCAGGGACTGGTAGAAATGTTCCCTGGCCCCCTGGTGACCTTCAGGCCTGCTACTCCCATTGAGTGCACTCGCCCTGTGACTTCAGTCCCTAGTGACGAGGCCCTGTGAGAAGGCTCAGGACCTTAAAGTACAGGCTAGGGCTTGGGGCGCCTGGGTGGCTCAGTTGGTTGAGCCACTGCCTTCAGCTCAGGTCATGATCCTGGAGTCCCAGGACTGAGTCCTGCCTCGGGCTCCCAGCTCCGCGGGGAGTCTGCTGCTCCCTCTGACTTTCTCCCTCTGACCTTCTCCCCTCGCATGCTGTCTCTCTCACTCACTCTCTCTCAATAAAATCTTTTAAAAAAAATGGGGGGGCGCCTGGGTGGCTCAATGGGTTAAAATCTCTGCCATCAGCTCAGGTCATGATCTCAGGGTCCTGGGATCGAGGCCTGTATAGGGCTCTCTGCTCAGCAGGGAGCCTGCTGCCTCCTCTCCCTGCCTGCCTCCCTGCCTACTTGTGATCTTTCTCTCTGTCAAATAAATAAATAAAATCTTTTTTTTTTTTCTTTTAAAGAAGAGGCTAGGGCTTGGGCTTGGGGGATCACGGTACCTTCGCAGGCCACTCATGGATGTTCTCAAGCAGCAGGAGCAGAAGCTGCTGAAGATCGGTCTGGGGCAGCAGGCGGAGCCCCACGTCTAGGCCAACTCGGCACAGGAGCTCAATCAGGGCCAAGAGCTCCCCGTCCGTGTAGGACGCTGGCTGGGCTAGGGCACACAGCGCCAGGAACTGGAGGGCAGAGGAGAGCTAGGGTAGGGAGGGCCTCCCTGGTGGGCCCCAGGCAGGGCAGGGCAGGGCAGGAGGAGATGGCTCCGTGAGCCACGTGCAGGCTGGGCAGTGGCTGAGGAAAACGAGTGGTGAGGCCCAGACTCCAGCCTCCCACGGGGCGCTCCTGTGGCAGGTCCGGTCATGGGGACTGGAGGCCTTCTGCAGCATCAATCCTGACACCCACCGTGTGCTCAGTGGTACCCGCCGCGTGCCACTGCCGAGCAGGTCTGGAAGGCGAGGTCCGACTCACCTTGTAGATGTAGCTCAGGCTCATGTCCAAGGCAGCCTCTGGGGGGCTGTCCTGCTGCTGACTCCAGCTCAGGCTGAGGTCCTTTTTAAGCACTCTAAGGTAAGACAGAAACAAAGGGAAGGACATGGGAGGAGGTGGACGCAAGGAGAGAACTGAGGCAGGGAGGGGTGGCCTTGCTGTTGCTGAAGAGCAGAGAGCCGGTGGATGGCCCTGGGACGCTCTGGTCATCTGCCGCTGCCTAACAAGTCAGCCCAACATGCAGACGCTTAGAGACAACAAGTATTTATTATGTCATGCAGTTTCTGAGAGTCAAGAATCCAGGAGAAGCTTAGCCGGGAGGCTCGGACTCAGGGTTTCTTGGGACGTTGCCTCCAAAATAGTGGGAGTCGGTCTGCTGTCCCGTCAAGCCGGAATGAGCTAGAGGAACTGCTTCCAAGCTCACTAGTGTGCCCACCAGCAGGCCTCCAGGTCCTTCCACGGGGGGCTTTCACAGGCTTCCTCAACCCCGCAGCCAGCTTCCCCCAAAGGCAGTGATCGAGACCGGAGAATGCCAGAGACAGAAGCCATAGCCCATAACCTGGTCCTGGAAGTGACAGCCCATCACTTCTGTTGATCTCTACGGTCCGCATAAGCCATCCAGACTCCACATGGGAGTGGGAGCCACATGAAGGGAGGAATGCCAGGAGATGGGGATCCCTGGGGGCCGGTTCCCAGCTGCTGCCTTTCTAGCCAGGCCTCTGTCTTTGCTTTTCTGGGACTCGGAAGACCAGAAAATCCTATCCCATTGCCTCAAAAGAGTCTTCCTCAAGAAAGCTCTTTGTCAAGCACCTGGGTGGCTCAGTCAGTTAAGCGTCTGCCTTTGGCTCAGGTCATGATCCCAGGGTCCTGGGATCAAGCCCCACATCGGGCTCCCTGCTCCCTGAAGAGCCTACTTCTCCCCTGCCTGCCATTCCCCCTGCTTGTGATTGCTTGCTCGCTCTCTCTCTCTCTCTCCCTGTATCAAATAAATAAATAAAATCTTTAAAAAAAAGAATGCTCTTTGTCCACATAGGTATGGTGACTCTTTGCATGCACAGAAAAGTACACCACATGGTAGCTTATGTGGGGGCTAATTTCCAAACTCAGCAAGTAATACGGAGAAATTCAGAGTGGAAATAATCTTTGAGAACCCCTCCAAAGGTCTCACACTAAAATGCTGTCTAGGGAAGCCTAGCATGGCCATTTTTCCCCAGTGCAAAACAAATCTGGTTGAGCCCAGAAGAAGTTAGAGCTTAGCATCATAGGAAAACAACAACACCTTAAAGACCAGAGTCATACTCAGAGTGGCAAGAGCCTCACGGTGAGAGGGCCATCAGCGGATAGCAGAGCCATACCACCCTTGCACAAACTTCCCAGATGCATGCTCCCTGGACAGAAAACAGCAGAATCGGTCTCACTAAATGAGTCTCTCTCTGGTCCAATGTATATTGCTGATCGCTGGACACTGTTGAGGTGAGCTTATGACAAGCCTCTGTGTGCCGTCTCATCCGCTTCTCTGCTCTTATTTACTGGCTTAGAGTTGCTGAGAACAGTGGGCTCTCCACAAATGAAGGTATGGAGCACAGCAACCCTATTGACCAGAGCAGCCTCCAAGCCGCCTGATTGCTGACAAAGGCGGAGCCCTCCGTTTGGGCATGCTCCAGGGAAGAGTCTCTGCTCTTCTTTACTTGACACTGGTGCTGCTTCTCAGAGGGGAAGGAGGAGAAATCCATCTCTAGGTACCGGAGGAATTGGTGCCCACATACAGAAGTCAGGGGGGAGGCGGCGGTTAGAACTGGGCTTGGCCGTTCTTCCGAGTTAAGCATTTCTAGGGCCAGGGAATGGGTGAGGCCGCGTGTGCACCTCTGGGCGCCTGCTGAATGAATCCACGTCTGTGCAGGAGGGGCATTCTGGTCTGCTCCAGCCTGTGAGCAGGTGTGGGGGCCACGGGCTGTAAGCACGAGTGGGAATGTGTCCAGACTTCCCTAAGGATGGGGGGGAGGCACACAACCGTGACTCTGCTGAAGAGGAATGGGCTTTCAGACAGTATGGTGCTGCCAGAGGCAGCAGGAATGTGGGAAACGTGAGCTGGGGAGGGAAGTGTGTCTGTGACAAGTAGAGAGGGCCCACAGACTCCCGGTGCGTGCTCCAGCATTTCCCTGCACCGTTTCTCCTTGGGCACAGCAGGCAATACAATGGGGTCCTCTGTCCCCTGCCGTTCCAAGGCTCTGAGGAACCACTTGACCAGACCATCTGCATCTGTGACTGCTATTCTCGGATGTGGCATCCGCTGATGCCCAGGCCTCCATCTCCATGCTCCAAGCAGGAGGCTACAGAACACAGGCATTCAGAGCTTAGCCACCCCACTTGCCTCCTGGACTCTGAAGGTTAAGAGCGAAGTGATGGTCCCACCACTGGACTCCATCAGCAAAGTGCTGCTTCTGTCCCACCCCTGGCCCTCAGCTCCGACTCCCAGATGGCTGGGTTTGGGCTCTGCCTGCAGCCAACACCCAGGAGCTGGAGTTTGGGTTATGACGACACTGTTCTTCTTTTTTTTCTTTTTTTAAAGATTTTATTTATTTATTTGATAGAGAGACAGAGAGAGAGAGCACAAGTAGGCAAAGCAGCAGGCAGAGGGAGAAGCGGGCTCTCTGCTGAGTAGGGAGCCCAGTGCAGAAGGGCTTGATCCCAGGACCCTGGGATCATGACCTGAACCAAAGGCAGCTGCTTAACTGACTGAGCCACCCAGGCGCCTCCCAACAACACTGTTCTACACTCACAAGTAACCTTAAGAGGGGCATGCCACTGACCTCTACCCCAGGTTCTAGATTTGTTTTCCCTAAGGGTTGAAAACCATAGTAAAGCTACTGTCTGTACAGTATGCAGACATTCTCAGCAGGAGGATGGTGAGAGGCGTAGGAGCATGGCAGCTCCGCAACCGTGAGTCATCCTCAAGGCACCCAGGGGTCGGGGCCCCACCAGGCAGGCAGTGAGAGGGGTGCTCTCCCCTAGGCTCGTACTGCTAAACCACACTCAACCTGTCCAGGCTCTCTGAGCTGAGGTCAAGGCAGAAAAGGCAAATCGATGCTGAGCTAATGGGAAGGGAGAGAGAAGTACATTTTACGTGGGTCAGATTACACTGTCCTGACATGGCCAGTGATCAGCCTTCCTCACACTGGACTGGATACCCTTTCAGTGGATTAACTGACAGTGAGTTACCCCTTTGGCCTCTGCACCAGGCTGCCCTTTCAGAGAACGGACTGCATGAAGGTTTCTGGCACCAGCTGGTGGCAGCTCAGTGGCCAGTGCCGCGTATCCTGCTGGGACTTTTGGCAGGACTTTGTAAGCTGGGAGCAGACTTTGGGGACCAAGGACCTTCCCACCTTCCAAGATGAGATGGGGGCCCGTGATGGAGAGTGTCTGCACAGCCCTCTCAAGCTCTCGCTTTTGCTTCCTGGTCAGTATTCGCACTCTGGTCCCTCTTTTGCCCTTTGTCCCTAGAGATCCTTCTGCTTCCTCCCTCCCCAGCCTCATCACTAGGCAGAGGGTTACTGTGTTTGCAACGAGGTGGATGCTGCACGGTCCAGCGGCAGAAGAACTACATTGTTTGAAAGGAGATCTGGAAGCATCGAGGAGATGGTGACGGGTTTCAAGGAAATCTGAGATTAAGAACAAACGGTGAAAGAAAGACCAGTCTATCCCACAGACACTAAAAGACAGCCCAGCTGTGGGGCCATGTGCAGAGACATCTCCACCCCTCATCTCCAACCTTGGCCAATGTGAGGGCTCTATGGGTGCCTTGGAGGAGCCCTAGATCAGGAGATGCCCGGAAGTCAGCAGAGCAGTGGGTGACATGGAGCCAAGTGGCATGGGATGAACTTGATCTTGGTCAGGAACAGAACGAGGAAGACGGTGGGGAGAAGGCAGCCTGCCCCGCTGTTCCTCTTGTGGTCCATGTGTCTGTGCTACATCACGTCTTAGGGAGGTCCCTGGAGGGGTCTCCAGGATGTGTTTGCTTTTCAAAAAGAGACTGTGGGGCACCTGGGTGGCTCAGTGGGTTAAAGCCTCTGCCTTCAGCTCAGGTCATGATCTCAGGGTCCTGGGATCAAGGCCCACATCAGGCTCTCTCAGCAGGGAGCCTGCTTCCTCCTCTCTCTCTGCCTGCCTCTCTGCCTACTTGTGATCTCTCTGTCAAATAAATAAAGTCTTAAAAAAAAAAAAAAAAAAGAGAGAGAGAGAGAGAGAGACTGTGTTCAGGCAGAAAAATCTCCACAGGGCCACAATAAACAAATCAGCCCTGCAGCCATCAGCCATCTCCTCTGGACCAGTTCGGAGTCCTCCGGGGGAAAACAGGGCCAGCAATGCGCGGCCCAGGGGAAGAGGCTGGGTGTCCAAGCAGCACGTCTGGTGATGTGACCATGCAGCTCTGACACCACTCCAGGACCACGTGGATTTGCCTTCCTCTCACACAGGGTGAAATGCCTGGTCAAGCTGGAAGTCCGCGTGCCGGGCTTTGTGTTCTCAAGAATTCGGGGCAGCACATTTACACGGCCATTATTGTGAGGCCCACCTGCACCCCTCCTAACCCCCACCATGGCCTCCTGCCGCACAAGGAGCAGGAAGCCATCGAATCCTAGGGGAAGGGAGAAGGGCGGGGGAGAAGGTGGCGCCTTGCAGGGCGCAGAGCGGACTGGGTGGTTATGCGTCTCTGGTGCCACTTCTCACTTTCCAGGTGGACACCAAGTGCTCATCAGGACAGTGAGAAATAGCTCTTCCGAACCCCACAGGCCCCTTGGCGCCCCCTCCCACCTGCATGTGTTTTTCTAAGTGTAATTCTTCCCTCGACTCCTTCCAGAAGGCGGGTGTGATTGTAGCTCTGTGTTGGGGAAGAGGCAAGTGGCGTGTTACACCAGATGTGGAGCTCCGCGGGAAGGGAGAGGGGCAGGAGCGAGGCAGGCTAGCACATGCGTGGGGTATTTATAGCACAGCGAGTGTGGTTGGGTCTGCTTTGGTCTGGCAGGCAATTACTAAACACAGTCGTGGAACAGGTTCTTTTGAAAGCTTTGGCCTTCCGGGTGTAGGAACACTCGCCTGCCTGCCCCAGCAAGGGAAAGGGCCCCTGCACCTCCTGGGACCCAAAGATTGTCACCAGGATGGGGGAGGTGGGTTCCCATGTAACGGCCTGTCCAGGGCTCTGAACACCCTGTTATGTCTTCTCAAAGAACTGTCAAGAGAGAGTTTAAATGTAATATAATTTGTAGGACAAGTTTATAATATGTAAACGCTTTTACAACCCAGACCTAATCACCGTCCACCCCACAATAGTCATTTATGTATTGTATGGCTCTGTTCCTAGAGGGCAGGGACAATGGGTATGCAAATTAGTACCCTCCCCCCAACCCAGCCCAGTGCACAAAGGGGGCACCCACAAAACAAAACTGTCCACTGTGGAAATTACATGCAAGATTATGCCTTGCTGGCCATGAGTTGTTATTAGGTAATGGGCCAAAATTGAGGCTTGGAGGTAGACCAGAGAGATTGGGACATGTCCTGGAAGAGGAGGAACAATGAGGGCTCTGAGTCACCGAAGGGCAGGAACACATGTCAGCCAAAGCAGCAAGACCCATCATGCTGGGTTCTTCGGTCCCCCCGAAGCTGGGAGCACGGTTATTTACCGGCACATTGGCCATTTGGGGCGTGATGCCCATATTCACGGGTACTTGTGCGTGGTTCTTCTAGAATCTCTCCGCCTCTGCTTCACCATGGGGGCTAGAGCCCGAGTCTGGGAAATTCTTTTTAACTCCCCCCCCCCGCCAAAGCACATAATTTCATATACTAAGTAGAGAGAATCTTTCCTATTTCTAATTCACAAATGCTTATGGAGTTGAGGATATGGACCACACACAACAGTGAGATGGATAGTTTCCTACAATGACTGGCCCGTTACGTTGTATTACCTTTCTAGAATAGAAAATACTTGATGGTTTTTTTCTTTCCTCTCACCCTCCACCCCCAGAATAGGAAATACTTTAATATTTCTTATTTGGGTTGAGAAGAATGCATCTTTCTTGGGTAAATTTTTTTTTTTAACATTTTGACAGAAGTATAACTGATACGGAAAAACCTGCACATATCTAACGTATATAAGTTGAATAATGGCTAGAGGTGAGATTCACAGTGTCGAAGGAATGAGAAAGGACAGCGAGTAACGGGAAGTACTCACCTCTCGCTGGGATGAATGAGCCCCTCCGGGCCCAGCACAGGGCTGCCAGCTCTCAGGCTGTAAAATGTTTCCATGACCTCCTGCAGCGAGGGGCACCACCATTGCTTGTCTCCATCTGTCAGGCCAAGGGAGGGCAGATAGTTGGGAAAGGCGGAGGGGACAGGCGCACTGCTCCCATGAGAGGATTGGGTGTGACAGCCCCTGGGGACCCCAAGAGGAACCGTTTCCACCTTCTCTGCCACCATAGGTGTTTTCTGGAGCAATCGAGCAACCAGGGGCTTTGAGACATGCACTGGAGCTTTGGTAGCCTGGTTGTTCATTCTTGTCTTTAAGCGCTGGCCACCCTGAAGTGCAAGGGCCCGGGGATGATGGCACCCTGACCGGCTCCATCAGGCAGCTGTCGGGGTGCTGGGCTGCCCAGAGCTGAGCCCTATGAGAAGACCTAAACCAGAGGCCTCAGAATTGTGAGACGTGGAAGACATGAGTCTCAGCAGCCCCCGGCCCTTCGCCACTAAGGGCCGAAGCCAGCTCAGAGACTGGGCACTGCCCTTGCAGCAACAGCGGGGTCTTCCCAGATCCACCATTCCAGCCCAGGGCCCTCCCCATTGCCTGGGATGTGTCCCTGTGGCCAGACTGAGCTCAAGGTACCATTGTCTCTTGACGAGTCTGATGCAATGTGACCAGTAATCTGACCTCACCAACAATGAGTACAAACCTTATGTACTCCAGGCTTTTCTTCTGTCAGGCTACTTAAGAACATTTTTCAGAACCAGGAAATTAGAAAAGCAAAAACCAGTGTGGAGGATACTATTTCCCAAAGATGGCTGCAATCCCATCTGCTTCCCCCAGGCTCTTCGCACTGCGACCTCCCCACACCCCCCACCAAGAGGCGGAGCCCATGTCTCCACATTGTCCTTCCTCTACGGCATCTTATGGCATCTTATCGATTGATTTACAGGCTTCTGGTCTGTGTCTCCCATTAGAATGTAAATTCCATGAGGGCAGGGCCCGCTCTGCACAGGGAGGGCCTGGAGGAGTGGCTGGTGTAGGGGTGGAGAAGCTGAATGAATGAATGAATGATGGGAGAGAATCCTAAACAAACCTGAGTGGTGCGGGAGCGTCTGAGGGAAACTGATCTCGGTAAGATAAGCTGGCAAGGTCAGGAATGTTGACAGGTGTCAGCTCAGAAATGGGGCTAAAAGGCATTAGCAGCAGGTGCTTGACCCCTCCCATTCTGGGGGTGAGAGTTCCTTCTGAAAGGCCCACCTCAGTGGATCCCCCCATGTGCTGGAACTATGCCAGGTCCCAAGATCACAAGGTGGAGGGGGTCGTTAAGCGACTGCCTCCAGCTCAGGTCAGGATCCCAGAGTCCCAGGATGGAGCCCGCATCTGGCTCCCTGCTCAGCGGGAAGCCTGTTTCTCCCTCTCTCACTCCCCATGCTTGTGTTCTCTCTCTACCTGTGTTTCTCTCTGTCAAATAAATAAATACAATCTTTTTTTTTTTTAAAGATTTTATTTATTTATTTGACAGAGAGAGATCACAAGGCAGAGAGGCAGGCAGAGAGAGGGGAGGAAGCAGGCTCCCTGCTGAGCAGAGAGCTGAGCAGAGAACCTGATGCAGGCCTCGATCCCAGGACCCTGAGATCATGACCTGAGCAGAAGGCAGAGGCTTTAACCCACTGAGCCACCCAGGCGCCCATAAATACAATCTTGAAAAAAAAAGGTGGAAGGAGGAGGGAGGATTGGGGGAGCTCCTCAAGGAGCTCAGTCTAGGAGGGAGGGGAGCCAGGCAGATAAATAAATACAGGAGAGTGTACTCAGAAGCAAAGCAGGTGAAAGGTGAAGCCTGCTCAGAGGAGGGGAAGTTCACTAGAGGCTGGGGGGCAGGGTGGGGGTCCGGGTGAGGTTTCACATAGGAGGGGGAACATGGCACAGGTCACGGGAAAGGAAGCACACATCCAGCAAAGGGACAGAAATGACCAAGGCAGAGAAGCACAAAAAAGCATGGTATGCACAGTGACTCAAGGTGAGAAACAGCATCCTCAACTCCTTGAGAAGTTGTGGCAACAGTGTGGTATGGGTAACCAGCCAGCAACGAGTGGCGGGGGGGGCAGCAGAGGGTCTCTGAACCTCATCCAAGGACATCTCTTCTGCTGGCATCGGGTGTCTCTCTCTTTAGAAATGTATATGGGTTGGGGCTCACCCAATAAGTAATTAGACTCTTGGAGGAGGAAAAACTTTCTTGTTTTTTTTTCCTCTCGGGCAACTTAACAAGTAAGAGTAATGATACCCCTTGTCTGCTTCACAAACTAACCGAGAAGAATGAAGTCTGCAAAACACAATAAGATTCTACTAGAGAGAGAGAGAGAGAGAGAGAGAGAGAGAGCGCGCGAGCTGTTTACCAGGGCCCTTAGGGCACTGTGCATGTTCGCACACGCACGTGTGGGTGGACCGACCAATTCTCCAGGGAGGGAAGATGTGTGCACAAAGAGAATCGGCCTGAGGTGAGGTCCTGGAGGCCCAGCTTGGGGGAAAGAGCCTGCCAGCAGGACCCCAGAGGGTGCTGTGCACCGCCACCCTCACACACCCTCTTCAGCCCATGCAGGTGCACCGGCTGCTTTAAAACCCCTTGGGAGGAGCGGCCACAGGTGCCGCTAGCTCCAAGCTGGGAGCCCAGCATTGTCCCCCTTCCCTGACCCCGCCCGGGCGTGGCTTCGCACCACAGTTTGACCCAGGCTGATGGGTCAGGAGAGGTTTCAGAACGAGGGGACTGGGCTGCCTCGGGATAAATCGGGCCCCATCAACAGCACTGGAAATTGGTTAAGCGATGACGGGCACTGGAGAGCCCATAATTAACACTGCCTCTAACTAGGCCATGCGCTCAGCTTTTCCTGAGCACTGTGTGTCCCGCATGGGGGTTTTCCGGAAGAGCTGACACAGAACAAAACTCAGACGCGAGGCTGCCAGCTCCAGCTCCCCCACTCCATTTCTCCACACCACACCACAGTCGTTGGAGGCGGTTCCCCAGGGGAGCACCCGGGCCCTGTGCCTTTTTAAATGCCAGTGCCGGCAGCCCTGAGCTCCTGGGCTCTGTTTAGAGGCTGAGAGTCTGGAAGCATCCCTCTGGGTGGTTCTCCTGGGATGGAACTGATGCTCTGGGGGAAAGCAGGGGAGGAAAAGCACGGGGCCTAAAATAAAAGTGACTTTTCCATCTGTGCCGCAGGAGAAGCGTTACTTCACGTAACACCACTGCCTCCGCTCTCCTGGCACCGCTGTCAGGGAATGGGAAAACCACACACACGTCCCAAGACCTCCTCGGTTCCATGTGCTGGCCCTGCGGCTCCCCTCCACAGGCCTCTGTCATCCCTTCCCACTCAGCAGGTCCCGGCCTGGGCTTTGGCGGGTTGGTAACAGGGCACAGGGTCCGCAGGACTCTGGTCTCTTTCTCCTCACCTCCAGACCCCCAAATCGAATTGCTAATGAATGCTCTGGGTGGCTGCCTTGAGAGGGCCAACCATCTGCCTGGGTCCTGATTCTTGACGCCATCTTAGAGACCCCAAATTCTCCAGGACGGGGTTCCCCATCAGCACTAATGTGCAGGTCCTGGTTCCTAAAGAAAAGTAAGCAACCAGACTGAGCCCAGATCCCAGTTGGAGCAGGGGACTCATGACATTTAGGGGAAGCTTACAATCTGTTGAACATCATCTAACTGAGTAAATAAAAAGATCGAATTGGCTTTATTAGAATCAGTCATCAAGCAGCACCCTGCCTAGCAGGCAGAGGGGAGCTCCAAGGAGTTGTACAAAATGGAAGGGCTTTTATAGGAAGGAGGGTAGGGCAAGAAAGTTACTAGCGAAGGAAAAGAAAGAATTGTTCCAATGCAAGGTCACCTTCCCTTAGATGGTGAGCCCTTATCTTATTCTACAGATAGATTACCTCATTGCTGTCTATCAGAAAATTACTGACAAACTCCGACTTCTGTGTGGAGGGTGAAGCTGCAGCTAGGTTAGGTATTAAGCCCTGATCTGGTGGCTTAGCCTAAGTGATGCCATCTTGGGCCTGTGGTTTTCTTTTCAACAAATCTTACATTTTTTAATAAATTTTTTTAAAGATTTTATTTATTTATTTGACAGAGAGAAACACAGCGAGAGAGGGAACACAAGCAGGGGGAGTGAGAGAGGGAGAACAAATCTTACATTTTTTTTTAAAAAAGATGTATTTATTTGAGAGAGAGAATGAGAGTGAGTGCACATGCTTGGGGGCGTAGGGAGGGCAGAGGGAAAGAATATCCAAGCAGGTTCCCCCTTGGGCATGGAGCCAGATGAGGCTCTGTCCCGAGTCAAGATCAGGACCTGAGCCGAAACAAGAGTCAGATGCTTAACCGACTGAGCCACCTGGGTGCCCCTCTTACCGTTTCTTGTCCTCCCAGCTGTGATTGCTCAACTTCCCTCTGTACATCTGTATTTAAATTTACACGTGTCTCAATATCACTGGCTTTAGTCAATCAGCTTTAGCCTGTCATTTAAACTTTTCATCTGCTCAGTAAACAGTAACTGAACACCAGGCATTCTTCTAAACGCTGGGAGCCCAGCAGTGATCAAAAGAGCCAAAGTCCTGGTCTCATGGAGCTGATGGCTGAGCAGGGAGACAGACAAAACACATGAAAAGTAAACACACCAAACTGAAGGCAGGTGTTATAAATGGCTGGCGGGGTGGGGGTTGGGGCAGAGGGGGAGTTAGAGACAGAAGGAGGAGCCCTGGGTGCACCCTGAGGCCCGGCTGCCATTCTTTGTTTTTTGGACCCATCAAGGAGCCCAGGGTGCTGGAGGGGTTCTAGGCCCAGAGGTGAGAGGATAAGGACAGAGAGCGGGAGGGGGACCCATGTGAGACGGGGAAAGAATAGCTTTTTGCTCCTCTCCCTGCTTCTGTTCTTGCTAGGACCTGCAGCCCCACCTTGCACACGCCTTAGAGTACAAATAACGTGCGTCCTAACTGTAAAGGTCAAGGGGCGCGTGATTTCTTTGGAGTTTTCCGGCACAGTTAATAGCATCCAAGGAGGGACTGGGTGGGGTCCTTCCATAGGTATTCTAGACCCCTGACCTTGGATATCTTGCCAAGACCCCTTGGCTCCTGGGCATAAGTAACTTGGGGAGGACACCTGGACCCTTATCCTTGTCCTGACCAGTTCCTGGGTTCCTGAGAGGACATGTGCACCATCTGCAACAAAAAGCCCAGAGCCCAGGTGTGTGCTCTCCTTTCCGAGTCCAGTCGCATACCCCATCTACTATAATCCATCACTGATGCTATTTGATAAACTCTGCTCTCACTTCCTCCTGGCTCACTTTGATTTCTATCTGTGCAAAGCCCAGAACCCTCTTGGCTGGTCCCGTGGGACCCCCTCTGGGTCCTCGGGCTCTGCCTGCCCACACCACAACCACCCTGCAGACTGGGGCAAGGAAGCAACTGGCCTCAGGAGGATGGAGTGATGTGATCAAAGGGATCCATGTGTGTGGTAAACACACAAAATTCCATCAAGTCCATATTTTAAAAACACGCACATCTCACTGCCTCAACTACAGCGTGAGCAAGGGAAGAAGCCTGGCATTGTCTCAAGCCTGATGCCCCTCACCACAGACAGCCGCATGCCTGGGGCCCGGATAAGCTCATACCCACTTGGTCTTCTTGCCCCTCATCCCCACTGGCTCCTTTTCCAGACTGCTCTACACACTTCTTTCCAGTCTTCCTTTTGTTCTTTACCTGCCATGCAACCCACCCCAATGACCCCTTCATTTTCTCTTTCCTACCTGCTCACCATGAGCTGAGGCACTCTCTCTGATGCCCCTACAACCTCCTGCCTGCCTTGCTGTAATCCAGCCTACACCCCCTCACACACGTGCACCCCCAAATCCACCCACCATCCACGCATCCCTCATATACACCCATTACACACTCATACACACACATAAACTCCCATACCCCCCACAGCTACACACACACCACCCATCCACACACACACACTCCTGCACACCCATGCTACACCCACACTATGTACACACCACCCACCTGTACACACACCACACATGGCACCGATGCAGAAACCACTCGTCCAACACAATCATACCCACACACCACACACCCACACACTGCCCATATCCTGACACACTCACATACCTCACACACACATCTCACCCATACTCACCACACACAGTACCATCCACACACACAACCCTGTGTGACACAGAGCCCCTGTCAGCCCCCGGTCCTTTTGTTCATGGGAGTGAGGGTGTGTATAGGGTAGGTGATGCTGTCCCCAGGCCACCTCTCCTTTCTCCTGCCTTCTGTAACTGACACCACTGTCTGGCGTCACCTAACACCACTGAGCATTCCTGGCCCCTGGTGTGCAGGACAGACTTGCATTGTGCCAAACCATCGAACGACCAGAGCCTCTAGAACTAGGTTCTGCTGAAAATAACAAAAAGACCAAAAACAAAACAAAACAAATCTACCTGGGCTTATTAGACAAGCTAGAATATTATTTCTCTCTGATGAAAAAGTCTGCAAGCAGGTGGGCCACCCAGGTGCAGGGACCTGACTGATCTGTAGGATCTGGGGTGCCCGTCCTCTGCTCTGCCCTTCTCAGCCATGTGCCTCTCCTTCCCAAGATCACCTCATGGTCCAGGATGGTTGCCAGAGGCCCAGCTGTCATGTCTCTACTCCAGGCAACCACTTCCTCACTTTCCTACCCCAGGATGCACTATTGGGTTATTTTTGATGACTCAAGGCCCCCTCAGTATGACTCAGGAAGGTAGGAGCAAACCACCCTCTCACATTTAAAAAGTAAGACTCTGAGATGGATTTAGACTCAACCAAGAGCTTTCCAGTAGCATCCCTGAATGCATGGCCCATCAGGATTTCTCTCACTTTGGACTTCTGAACCTGAGATTTCTGGAATACTCTTGATGCTTATCTAAAGTGCAACAAAAGATAGCAAATGCTGACAAGGCTGCGGAGCAATGGGAACTCTCATTCTTTGCTGGTGGGAACATGAAAAAGTCCTTTTGGAAGACCGTCTGGCGGTTTGTTAACAAAACTAAAAACACTCTTGCCACACAATCCAGCAATTGTGCTCCTTGGTATTTACCCAAATGAACTGAAAATGTATGCCCACACAGAAAGCCACACACAAATGTTTACGGCAGCTTTACTTGTAATTGTCAAAAACTGGAAACTACAAAATGTCCTTCAGGGGATGAAGGGCTAAGCAGACCGTGGTCCGTGTAGGCAATGGATTACTACTGAGTCGCAAGAAGAAATAAACTCGGAAGCCAGGAAAAGGCATAGAGAAACCTCCAATACATATTGCTAAGTGAAAGGAGCCTGTCCCAAAAGGCTACACATATGGTTTGATTCCAGCTAGATGACATTCTGGAAAAGGAAAACTCTAGAGACTATTAAGAGATCAAGGGTTACCGGGGGTTTAGATGGCGAGGGGGAGAAAGAGCAGGGGGAGCACAGAGGATGTTCGTAGCAGTGAAACTACTCCTACTCTGTTCGATAACAGCAATAATGGACACACGTCATACATTGACCAAAACCCACAGAATGGACACACACAGAATGAACACTAATTTTTTTTAGATTTATTTACTTATTTAAGACAGAGAGAGAGAGAGAGCAAGGGGAGGGGCAGAGGGATAAGCTCGCTCTCCACAGAGCATGGAGTCCAAGGCATGTGGGCTCGATCCCAGGACCCTGAGATCATGACCTGAGCCAAAGTCAAGAGTTGGACTCTTGACTGACAGAGCCACCCAAGCTCTCCAGAGTGAACCCTAATTTCAACAATAGCCTTCATTTAATGACAATGTATCAGTAGTGCCTCAGCTGTCCTAACAAATACACCATAAAAATGCAAAATGTCAATAGAAGAAACTAGTGTGTGTTGGGCCAGGGGCCGTGGCAGGCCAAGGGAGTGATATTGGAAATGCTTTGTGATCAAATATTCTGTAAGTCTAAAAGTGTTCTAAAACAACGACTGGGATGACTGGGTGGTACAGTGGGTTGAGCATCCAACTCATGGTTTCAGCTTAGGTCTGATCTCTGGGTTGTGGGATCAAACCCCGTGTTGAGGTCTGTGCCCAGCACGGAGTTTGCTAGGGATTCTCCCTCTCCCTTTGCCCTTCCCTGCTCATGCTCTCTTTCTCTTAAATAAGTAAATCTTTAAACAACAACAACAACAAAAGCACTCTTAAGAAAAAGGGACAGCAGAAAAGGTCCCCCTGCCCCTACATCAACAGAGGCAGCACCTCCCCACATCTGATGCTCACTGCATTCTGGATCAAGGACACAGCTGAGAACCTAAGGCAGTGCTTCTCAGACTTGTCCGCACATTCCGGAATCTCTTAGGGAGCAACTTCACAAGCTATTGTCACCTGTCCCCTCACTGTCCCACTACTGTGGTTTAATTAGCCTGGCTTGGGCTCTAGAATTAAAAAAGAAATCCCAAGGGATTCTAAAATGCAGCCATGTTGGGAAACCACGGAGTTAATGAAAGCCACGGCCCTCACTCCAGAACAGGACACAAGGACCCAGTCACACATGCTCTGGCTGATGACTGGGGTAGAATGAGTGTGGGGAAGAGCCCACCAAAGGCAGCCCCAGCTCCCTGCACACCAATAGCTCTCAGCCTTGCTCACGAGGTGCAGGAGCCCAGAGGTCCTCAGCCCCAATGTTTACTGGAATCATCTGGGGAGGTTTTAAAATGCCCCTGCCTAGGCTGTACTCTAGGCCAGTCTCCGAGGGCAGGACCCCGGCCTTGGCTCCTTTTTTTTTTTTTTTTTAAAGATTTTATTTATTTATTTGACAGAGAGGGATATCACAAGTAGGCAGAGAGGCAAAGAGAGAGGAAGAAACAGGCTCCCCACTGAGCAGAGAGCCCAACTTGGGCCTCGATCCCAAGACCCTGAGATCATGACCTGAGATGAAGGCCGAGACTTTAACCCACTGAGCCACCCAGGTGCCCATGCCTTGGTCCTTTTTAAAGCTCAGACACAACTGGAAAACTGGCGGCTAGTGGCTGTGCCCTAGGGGAGCCCTGGAGGTTTTTGATCAGGGTCTGAAAGACTAACATGAGGAAGTGCTCACCATATTACTGCATGAGGTTTATGCACTTGGCCAAAGTCCTCAACACCTGGCCCTCTCTTAGCCCAGCTGCACATAGAATCACCTGGGAGCTTTGAAAGTCCATGCCAGGCACTGTCATCATCGTGTTGGAGGCGCTGACCCATCTGGGCCTCAGCAGCAGCCATGCGGCGACAGTGCACGACCCCGGCAGGGACACGAGGGAGGTGCTGACTGGGCTGGGGTATCACACACACGCCTGTCCCCACAGGGCCAGCAGATACCACTTTCTGACCTCGCGTGGCAGGACAGCATGTCTGGAGTCTGCCCTGTGCATGCAGCTCCAAAGTCGACTGACGGCACAGGATCAGAGGGGCTGATGGGAAAAGGTGCTAACGTGTTGCTGCGGACAAAGCACACATTCCCCCACACTCCGCCACACGTCCACCGGACACCGCCCCAGTCCTACTGTGCACAGGCTCCTGGAGCCGCCAGGAACTTGAGAGAAGGTAAAACGAGGACAAGCAAAGCCACAGTCCCTGCGCTCTGAAGCATAGACAGCGAGACACAGACGATAAAATGATAAAGAGAGCTGGAACAGGGGGTCCGGCCCCCCACTAGGAGGCTTGTGGGTCATACAAATCATGTGAAGCTTGGGCTCTCCAGCCCCCTGATTATCTGAGAAAAGAGAAAATCACAGTATCTCCCTGGAGGCTTTTGCTGTAGTGATTAAATGAGGTAGGACCGGCCCTGTGCTCAGTGCCTGGCATGAGCTCTCTAGAAATGCGAGCTATTATTTTCAAGGAAACGGCTTTTAGGATCACTACAGACAATAATATGTTTTTAAAATGAGGAAAAGAAAGTTAAAAAAAATAAAAAATTAAATGAGGATCAATTCTGAAGTTGAATTACTTTTCTAGTAATTACTAGTTGTTGCCATGTTCCAACAGGAGACTTTGAAGGGGCTGGGCCCTGCAAATGACAGCTCTGAGGGGCCCTGGGGCCAGGCTCTTCAGGGTGGTCCTCATGGGGTTTGCTCACTCCTTTGGGTCTGCACCGTGTTCTCACGGTACCAGTGTGGGGACTGAGTGAAGCTGGATCCCAGCTTTCCTCTTGGCCCAGGGAGAGAGACACCTGCTCTGTGAAGTCAGGAGTGAAGGTGACCTCCACGTGAGCAGAGGGCTGGGCTCTGGGCCCTGCGTGGAACTGCTCCTTGCATGTGGATGGCTGCCTCCGCTACGACGGAACCTGGGATCTCAGGCTGTGTGGAGTCCCCAGGGGCAGCTCTTCTCAGGCAGGGCCTGTACTCTGGGAGGCTGCAGGAGGCTCTGGGCGGGCTGCTCCGACCACCCCAGCAGGGGACTCTCCCAGAGCACCATGAGGAGGGGGTCAGGAGAAGTGAGGACAACTCCTAATAAGGCAGTGAAGGGTGGAAAGTGTCAACTGAATAGGTAGACTAAGGGATTTTTGACTGCTTAGAAACCACTAGAGAAAAAAAGAAAAAGAAAAAAAGAAAAACCAATCGCCCCGAATACAGTGAGACAGGAATGGCCAAAACAGAACTAGAGAAATTAAGAAGAGGGAGCCACGTGCACCTGGGTGGCTCAGTCGTTAAGTGTCTGCCTTAGGCTCAGGCCATGGATGATTTTAGGCTTAGCTCACATCAGGCTCCCTGCTCAGCGGGAAGCCTGCTTCTCCCTCTCCCATGGGGGGTGTTCCCTCTCTCACTGTCTCTCTCTCTCTGTCAAATAAACAGAATCTTAAAAAAGAAGAAGAAGAAGAAGAAGAAGAAGAAGAGGGAGCAGACTACTTGTGCTGCTTGCTCCTTTGGTTTATCTGACGATCTCTGAGTCATAAAGAAATACATTTTTGCTGTGATAATAGTTATCATATTTTGAGTGTCCTCTCTACACCAAGTGCTTCACCTCTGTTCTTGCCGCCAACTCTGAAAACAATCCTGAGTGCTCAGTGCTGGCCACTTGGAGGAGGACTCAGTCCGACTGCCAGGCTCTGTCTGTGTCCTGACGCTACTCCATGCTGCTGTAGGGTTCTTCCCAAGGGAACGACTGTCAGACATCCTGTCTCCACTCCATCCACCCCAACCTATGCTCTGTGACCCGTCATGCATCCCCAGGTTCCCACGATATGTCAAAATTCCCAGGAAGGCAACAGCCTGCAGCTCCAATCAAAGAATGCTTCTGCTGCTCTCCAAAACTTTTTGGATGGTGCATATCCATCACTAAAATTTTTTAAATTTATACCTCTAACAAATACATATTTACAAGCTCTACAAATGTACCTGATGTTAATATGCCATGTATGTGGTGTAAATGATATAAAATGTTAAAAAGCGAATTTAGGGGCGCCTGGGTGGCTCAGTTGGTTAAGCGACTGCCTCGGCTCAGGTCATGACCCCGGAGACCCGGGATCAGGTCCCATATCGGGCTCCCTGCTCGGCAGGAAGCCTGCTTCTCCCTCTCTCACTCCCCCTGCCTCTGTTCCCTCTCTCGCTGTGTTTTTCTCTGTCAAATAAATAAATAAAATCTTTAAAAAAAAAAAAAAGAAACACCTGCTCTCCTGGTTGTGGGTTTGAGCCCCATGCTGTGTGTGGTGTGTGGAGATTACTTAAAAAAAAAAAAAAAAAAAAAAAAAAAAAAAAAAAAAAAAAAAAAAAAAAAAAAAAAAAAAAAAAAAAAAGATGAGCTACTTTTGACATACAAATAAAAAAAAAAAGATGAGCTACCATGATTTAAGTTTCCACCTTAAGTACTGGGGGAAAATAGAGCAGATCAAATGCCAAACAAGCAAAATTTGAAAGGAATAATAATAATAAAGGTAAGAGCAGAAACCAGTAAAACAGAAAACAGAAAAACTCTAAGGAAAATCAATGAAACCAAAAGCTGTTTCTTTGCCATCAATAAAACTGATAAACCTGAAGCCCAACTGTTCTGACTGAAGAGGAAAGAAAACACAAATTACCAGTATCAGAATGAGAAAAAGGGGCGGCGCCTGGGTGGCTCAGTTGGTTAAGCGACTGCCTTCTGCTCAGGTCATGATCCGGGAGTCCCTGGATCAAGCCCCACATCAAGCCCCACATCGGGCTCCCTGCTCGGCAGGAAGCCTGCTTCTCCCTCTCTCACTCCCCCTGCTTGTGTTCCCTCTCTGGCTGTGTTTCTCACTGTCAAATAAATAAAATCTTAAAAAAAAAAAAAAAAAGAATGAGAAAAAGATCACAGCATCTCTGATCCAACAGACATTAAAAAGATAGTAAGGGAGGGCGCCTGGGTGGCGTCTTAAGCCTCTGCCTTCAGCTCAGGTCATGATCTCAGGGTCCTGGGAAACAGGCCTGAGTTGGGCTCTCTGCTCATCAGGGAGCCTGCTTCCTCCTCTCTCTCTGCCTGCCTCTCTGCCTACTTGTGATCTCCCTCTGTCAAAAAATAAATAAAATCTTAAAAAAAAAGATAGTAAGGGAATATTACGAACAAACTTATGCTAATAAATTTGACAACTTAGGTGAAATGGACACAGAGTAACAGAGCTCACTCAAGAAGAAACAGATACTATAAATAGCCAATTTTTAACAATTGGATTTGTAAATTAAAATCTTCTTATAAAGAAAACTCCAGACCAGACGACTTTATTGGCTAATTTTTACCAAACATTTAAGGGAGAAATACCAGTTCTACACAAACTCTTCCAGAATACTGAAGAAGAGGAAATACTTCCTAACACATTCTACGAAGCCAGTATTACTCTGACACCAAAACCAGAGACAGGAAACTACAGACTAATATCCTTTGTGAACATAAATGTTAAGAGTTCTCAATAAAAAAATTACAAGATTGAATCCAACAATACATACAAAATTAATACCAGGTAGGATTTAGGCCACGATGCAAGGATGATTAAACAAACACTTAAAAATCAGTCAATGTAATTTACTATATTAAGGGACTGAAGAAGAAAAACCACATAATCACCTCAAAATCTAACACTGATTCCAGATAAAAATTCTCAACAAAGTAGGGGTTTATTGAGGTTATAGCATTGAAGATCAATATGTAAATATCAATTATATATCAGTACACTAACAATGAACAATTTGAAAATGAAACCAAGAGAACAATTCATTTTTTAAAAATATTTTATTTGTCAGCAAGAGAGAGAACACATAATTAGGTGGAGATGCAGGCAGAGGGAGAAACAGGCTGCCGCTGATGCAGGACTTGATCCTAAGACCCTGGGATCACAACCTGAGCCAAAGGCAGACACTTAGCCGACTGAGCCACCAAGGCGACCCTTCACAAATATTTTTTAAATATGGCACTAAAAGCACGTACTATAAAATATCAATAGGGTCACCTGGCTGGCTCAGTCGGAAGAACATGTGACTTTTTATCCTAGGGATCACAAGTTCAACCCCCACGTTGGGTGCAGGGATTACTAAAGAAAAAATAAATAAGCTTTAAAAAAAATGTAAATATTTACCATATGACCCAGCCTACCCACTTATAGTTATTTACCCCAAGGGAAAAGAAAGAAGATGTATACACAAAGACCTGCACAAGAATGTTTATAGCGGATTTTAATAGTCCCCAAACTGAAAACAAAACAAAACCGGAAATGTCATTAGTAGGGAAAGGGCATCCATACAATGAAATAGTACTCAGCTATGAAAAGGAATAAAGTACTGATACACACAGCAACATTGATGGATTTCAAAATAATTACCCTGATAAAGAAGCTAGACCACCCCCCCCAAAAAAGAGTACCTGCTGATTCCATTTATAAAAATTCTAGAGAATGCAAACTGATCTGTAGTGACAGAAAGTAGATTAGCAGTTTCCTACAGAAAAAAGGGAAGGAGAGATAAATTAATTACAAGAGGCACGAAAAACTATGAGGGCAATGGACATCATTATCTTGATGACGACGACAGTTTTATGGATACATATGTCAAGTGTATAAACTGCATGCTTTAAATGTGTACAGGTTAATATAAGTCAATCACACACCTCAATAAAACTTAAAAAAAAAAAGATGGGCTAAAATGCAAATATTTCTTTTTGCACCTGATGGTCCATCCCACCTCAAAGGTTCTCCACACTGGAGACCCCTAGAAAATCCTGTCTGACTTGCGTTATGTAGGCTGTGACCTCTCCTGACATCCAGGGGAGAGAGTTGGAGGGTCCTAGATAAACTCTCCGCTGGAGGTAACTTCAGATGAATACCTAAGTGTTGGAAGAGTTACAGTGTATGTAAATCCATAAATACAAAAACACGAGTTATGTGGATTGTATATTGTATATGTATTATGTGGCTTTTACTCCTGGAAGCCATCCCAAGAAATAATGTCTCTTAATAATGACTTTCTGGGGAGAGGAACTGGTCATGCGGAGTGCAGGGAGGTTTTCAGTTTTCATTTTACGCCTGTCTCTAACATTTGAATTTTCTGCACCTGATACACAGACTACTTTAAGATAACAACAGAGTTTACCTAGCTAGTGAGGTTATTGATTTTGGTTTTGTTTTGTTCTTTTTACAAGCAGCAATCTTATAAATATTATCTGAGCTGGAATAAGGAAGGAGGGTAGAGAAGGAGGGAAACAGAATAAAGCAAGGAAAGAAAGTGACCCACAAAACAGGGGCCTGTCCCAGAGAGCCCCAAAGCCCCAGTGACTATAACACTGGAACCCCATGGGGTGCCTGGGTGGCTCAGTCAGTTAAGCGTCTGCCTTCAGCTCAGGTCATGATCCTGGAGTCCCGGGATTGAGCCCCCCATCTGGCTCCCTGCTTGGCGGGAAACCAGCTTCTCTCTCTCTCACCCCCCACCCCTGCTTGTGTTCCCTCTCTAACTATGTTTTTCCTATCAAATAAATAAATAAAATCCTAAAAAAAAAAAAAAAGATGCTGGAACCCCAGGAACAAAGGGAAAAGCATGGTGATCACATGAGGAAGAACAAAGTGTCCAAAGACACTGCTCATGAAAATGAAACTAATTTGTTCTGAGAATGAAATTTCTCACCCACTTAAAAAATATCCAAAAAATGTACTGGCCAGGGTCATTTTATTTTGTTATATTCTTCCCCTCCCACACAAATATTATAGAAGGTGGTAGGGAAAGGAATGGGTAGGTAAGAATGAACTACACTGTCTTGGAAGCTAACAAGACAGAACCCACGCATGTTTTACTCCTTCTCTGAAGTGTTTAGATATCATTGATGGAGCTCCTTTTCTCCAGGCACTGCTGCCTACTCAGTGTGCTTGGCAGACTTACTGGCCAGTCCTCCATTGGCACGGCCAAAGCATGTTTGTTAAAGAAATATGAGGTCATTTCTTTCAAGCAATTAGTTGCACAAGAACATGTTTGTTTTCAAAACCAAATTCTGCCATTAAAAAAATGATTAGAGCTAATAAACGAGTTCAGCAAGGTTGCAGATTACAAGGTCTGTATAAAAAAATCTGTTCTCGGGCACCTGGGTGGCTCAGTCGTTAAGCATCTGCCTTCAGCTCAAGTCATGATCCTAGAGTCCCAGGATCAAACCCCACATCAGCTTCCCTGCTCTGCAGGAAGCCTGCTTCTCCCTCTCTCACTCTCCCTGCTTGTGTTCCTTCTCTAGCTGTGTTTCTCTCTGTCAAATAAATAAAAATCTTAAAAAAAAAATCTGTTCTCTTTCTAACACACCAGGGAACAATCTGAAACAAAAATGAAGAAAATAATTCAATTTATAATAGCATCAAAAATAATAAGGGGCACCAGGGTGGCTCAGTTGGTTGAGCCTCTGCCTTTGGCTCAGCTCATGATCTTGAGATCCTGGGAATGAGCCCTGCATCAGGCTCCCTGCTCAGCTGGGAGTCTGCTTCTCCCTCTCCCTCTGCAACTCCTCCCTGCTTGTGCTCTCACTCTATTTCTCAAATATATAAAAAAAAATCTGTAAAAAAATAATAAAATACTTAGGAATAAATATTAACAAAATAAGTGTAAGACACACTGAAAACCACAAAACAGTGTTGGAAGAAATGAAAAAAGATCTAAATAAATGGAAAGATATACCATACTCATAGATTAGAAGACTCAGTATTATTAAGATGGCAGTAATACACAAAATTATCTACAGATTCAACATAATCACTATAAAAACCCCAGCTGTCATTTTTGCAGAGGTTGATAAACCACCCTAAAATTAATATGGAAACAAGAGACCCAGAACAGCCAAAATAATTTTGAAAAGAGCAAAGTTGGAAGCCTCACACTCCCAATTTCAATACTGCAAGCTGCAGTGATCAAGAATTTGGGGAACTGGGCACCTGTGACTCGTCAGTTAAGTGCCTGATCTGATTTTGGCTCAGGTCATGATCTCAGGGTAATGAGATAGAGCTCCATGTTGGGGTCCATACTGAGTGTGGAGCCTGTTTAATATTCTCTCTCCCTGGATAATGGGGTGATGGGCATTAAGGAGTGCATGTGATGTGATGAGCACTGGGTGTTATATGCAACTAATGAATCATTAAACACTACATCAAAAACTAATGATGTACTATATGTTGGCTTATCACATTTAAATTTAAAAATGTTGCATTCTAAACAGGAAAAAAAAGATTCTCTCTCTCCCTCTGCCTCTCCCACCTTAGCTTATATTCTCTCTCTCAAAAAAAAAAAAAGAATTTGGGGTACTGGCATAAAGATATATAAATCAATGGAATAGGAGCACCTGGGAGGCTCAGTTGGTTAAGCATCTATCTTCAGCTCAGGTGATGACCCCAGGCTCCTGGGATTGAGCCCCACATGGGGCTCTCTGCTCAGCTGGGAGTCTGTTTCTCTCTCTCCCTCTGTGCTCATGCTTTCTCTCTCAAATAAATAAATAAAATCTTTAAAAAAAATCAGTGGAATATAACTGAGAATCCAGAAATGAACTCATATATCTATGGTCAATTGATTTTCAACATGAATGCCAATTCAATGGAGAAAGAATAGTCTTCTCAACAAATAGCGCTTTTCAGCAAGTCAATAGCCACATGCAAAAGAATGAAGCTGGACCCTTCTTTCACACTACATATATAGTGTATTTATATATATATAAATATGATATAAATATATATATATGAAACCAGGGGCGCCTGGGTGGCTCAGTCCTTAAGCATCTGCCTTCAGCTCAGGTCATGATCCCAGAGTTCCAGGATCAAGCCCCACATGGGGCTCCCTGCTCAGCGGGAGGCCTGCTTTCTCCCTCACTCACTCCCCGATTGTGTTCCCTCTCTCGCTGTGTTTCTCTCTGTCAAATAAATAAATAAATAAATAAATAAATAAATAAATAAATAAATAAAATCGTAAACGAACAAACAAAAAAACAGCTCAAAATAGACCAAAAAGCTAAATGCAAGAGATAAAATTATAAAACTTTCAGAAGGAAACATAAGGGAAAAATGTTCATAACCTTGGACTAGGAAATGAACTCTCTTTGACACCAAAAGCACAAGCAACAGTAGGAAAAAGGAGATAAATTAGACCTTATCAAAATTAAAACTTGCATATCAGGGGCACCCAGTGTGGAGCCTATTTAAAAATGAAACAAAATAAAACAAAAAGAAAACCCTTGTGCATCAAAATCCACCATCAACACAGTGAAAAGATAAACCAGAGAATGGGAGAAAATATCTGCAAATCACATTATCTGGTAAGGGTCTAGTATCCAGAGTCTCTGAAGAATTCTTGCAACTCAACAAAGAAAGAAACCAACAACCCAATCAAAAAATGGACAAAGAACTTGAATGGATGTTTCGCCAATGAAGATATACAAATGACCGCTAAGTACATGAACAAATGCTGAACATCCTTAGTCATTACAGAAATGTAAATCCAAACCACAAGATACCACTTAACACCCACTAACTTGGCTATTAAAAGATGGACAATAACAAATGTTGGCAAGGGTGTGAAGAAACTGGAAGCCTCATACATTGCTGGTGGGAATGTAAAAGGATACAGCCACTTCGGGAAATAATTTGGCAGTCCTTCAAAAACTCAACCATATAGTCACCATATGATCCAGCAATTTCACTCTTAAGTGTACACCCAAGAGAACTAAAAACATATGTCCCCATAAACCCTTGTGTGCAAATGTTTATAGTAGCGTTATTTGCAATGGCCAAAAAGTGGACACAATCCAAGTGTCTGTCAATGGATGAATGGATAAAATATGGTATACCCATACAATGGAATATTATTCAGCCATAAAAAGAATGGAGGACTAATACAGGCGACAAGGTGCATGAACCTTCCAAACATTACGCTGCGTGAAAGAAGCCAGATACAGAAGGTTGCGTATTGGGGCACCTGGGTGGCTCAGTCGGTTGGGTATCTGCCTTCAGCTCAGGTCATGATCCCAGGGTGCTGGGATAGAGCCCCACGTTGGGCTCCCTGCTCGGAAGGGGAGTCTGCTTCTCCCTCTCCTTTCCTCCCCTCGGCACTACCACTCCCCCTGCTCATTCTCTTCCTCAAATTAAAAAAATCTTAAAAAACTCCCCAAACCCAAAGGTTACATATTATATAATTCCATTTATATGAAATTTCCAAAATAAGCAAGTTTATGGAGACACAATATAGATTAGGGGTTGTCAGGGGCTAGGAAGATTGGGGGTGGGATGTGACCACTGATGGGTATGAGGTTTTTTTCCTAGGGTGATGAAAATGTTCTGGAATTATGAGATAGTGGTGATGGTTGAGCAACTCTATGAATCATATTGAATCATATACTTTAGAAAGGGGAATTACATGGTGTGTGAATTACATCTAAACAACTCCAATTCTGTACCAGTCTTAATAAATATTAATAAAGCTTCACTGTGCCTACAATGGCTCCCACTGTCCTCCAAGATCTGGCCCCAGTTTTAGCCCCTACTCTGCCCCCTTTAAGGAAGTCCTTCTCTCCCCTTCTCCTGTCTTTGTTCCCACTGCTTCCTGCTTCCCTTGCATCTCTCCACACCTGAACCCTACCCCCAGGGCTGCAAACCAGTGGAGCTGTGTTCCATCTACAGCCGAATCTAGCCTGCAGATGGGTTCACAGTGGGGGTTTAGGGATTTGATCTTTTAACTGAATTAGTTATCAAGAGGAGATTTCACATAAATGTCGGTATTCTGGCTAAGGCAGACTTTGCTGGCTGCTGATCCAACAGACACACTCCTCCTCCGCCCTGTTTAGGGAACCTAGTCCACCTAAGTGGATGGACCGAGTCATCCCTCTTAACTCTGCAGAGACTGGTCTGGGGTGGCTAGCTGAGCTCTCAGAGCTCTGAGCCACAGGCAACAGAGAAAAGCTCTAGCTCTTTTTTTTTTTTTTTTTAAAGGTTTTATTTATTTGATAGAGAGAAACACAGCCAAAGGGGGAACACAAGCAGGGGGAGTGAGAGGGGGAAAAGCAGGCTTCCTGCCGAGCAGGGAGCCTGATGCGGGACTCGATCCCAGGTCTCCGGGATCCCAGGTCTCCGGGATCATGACCTGAGCTGAAGGCAGTCGCCCAACCAACTGAGCCACCCAGGCGCCCGAGAAAAGCTCTAGCTCTTTAACAGAAAATGGCTTATGTGTCAGAAGCCAACTGACCACCAAATTAATGTAGCTTAAGCGCTGGGGCTCTCCCTTGCACAGCCCTCTGTGAATGTCCTAGGTTAGGCAGAGATGCCAGGCTACAACCAGTGGGCATTTTGAGATGAACGTTTCTGGAAAATACCCTAAAGGTATGCAGGAGAATGGGACCTGACCTTCCCAAGGTACAGTATTTAGTATGATCTCTCTACTCATTCTAAACAAATGTTCACTTTCACACTTAATTTTCCATGTTAATGAATTAGACGATCCAGGCGTTATAATTACAGACATAGATTTTAAAGCAGCTATTACAGCTATGTTCAAAGTGGTAAATGAAAATATGCTCATATTGAATGAACAAATGAGAAATCTCAGTAGAGAAATCGAAATTGTAAAAAAAAAAAAAATTATACAGAGCTAATTGGAAATTCCAAAACTAAAAATTCAAATATTTGAAAGGAGGCTGGAAGAGTGAGTGTCTAGGATTCTACCTTGGAGGGGTAGGATCATGAGGCTAAAAATTCTTCAAACATAGCCAGGTTGTTCAAGGGCACCAGATAGTCAGGAAACATAGCAAGTGTCCTCTAAAGTCTGTGACCCAGTTCTGTCTAATGAAACAAAATGGAGTGTCCTGATAAAAAGACAGAAAAGTATGAGAAGGAATGACCTCATCTCCTTCACCCTTCTTTCTGCCTTGAACTGCTGTGTCATGAGAACATGATGCTTGGAGCTATGGCAGCCATTTTGCAACCTTGAGGAGTAGTTGTGAGAAGGGAGACACAGAAGCTAAGCCAGAGTCCTGATACTGCAGATCTGCTGAATATACCATAGAACTCCCATCTTGGCATGTGAGATAATAAATTTCTCTTAATTGGGTATTAATTCTCTTAATTGTTATTTATAGTCAAAGTACCTCTTAACCAAAACAGCTTCTCTTGAAAACAGAGAGATCTTAGGGCAAGAGCTTTCTAGTCATGGACTCGCTAGGTCCCCACAGGCCAGTGAGTTTACAATCCCTGCTCTACACATCTTTTGAGAGATGAATCAACTGCCCTCTCTCCTACAAAGCCCTCCCCATCTCTAGCCTCCCTGCACCCCCAGCCCCACCTGGCTAGAAATAATCTTCCTCTTCTTGGAATTCCCATAGTTTTGTGGCTGTGTCCATCTCCTGTCGTAATTGTGCCTTTCACCCCCTCTCACCTGGATGTCATCCTTCTGAGGGCAGGAACTGCACCCTATTTGTCCCTGTATCTCCCTCTGCCGTCTAGCAAGGTACCAAATATAGGACATACTCAATGCATGTTTTCTAAATTAAAAAAGCCTCCGCAGTGAAAAATGTCAGTGTTCTGAAATATCCCATTCTCCAAGCTCACCAAGTAGCTTTTAACCAGTGATGTGTGCTTCTTCTCAATCTAGGACAACAGTACCCACCCTACCCCAAAACTCCAGTGACTCCTGGACTTGGAACTCTGTTCAGCCCTCAGCCCCAGTGACCTGGAGTACAGCTGTAACAGTCCGCTCTGAAGCCTGGGCTGGAATCAGCAACCCCTTTACTCAGGGGGCATGCTGGGGTAAAGGGGATAGTGTCAGAGCCTCCCCAGGACAGTCTGGGAAAAACGGCCAGTCACCACAGACTCCAGGAAAGGAGGGAAATGTACATGCATTCAAATCTCCGAAAGGCCAGGTCACCTGAAAACACATACAGCAATCAGAGTCCCAGTGGGAGAGAAGGCAGCTCAAGGTTCTGCTCTGGGAGGTCATGTCCCACAGAGGACAGGGACCTGCGGAGCGCCTCAAGTTGCTAAGAAATCCTGAGGAGCATGATTTCCTTTTATATCGATCCTGGCTCTGACTTAACCTTGTACGTGTTTCTTGAACTTGTGGCTGATTTTTAGTGCCAGCTTTTGCTAGATTCTGTGTGGTCCTTAGTTCTTGTCTCTGAACTTGTCTGTATTTAATTCTGATTTAAAAAAACACATAACATGAAGTTTTCCACCTTAACCCTTTTGAAGTGCGCAGTTCCGTGATGTTAAGTACACTTCCACTGTTGGGCAACCATCTCTGCTGTCCATCTCCAGAACTTTCTCATCCTCCCAAACTGAAACTCTGTACCCATTAAACACTAACTCTCCATTGTCCCTTCCCCTGGGTCCTGGAAACCACCATTCAACCCTCTGCCTCCATGAATTTGACACCTGTAGGTATTCTCAATAAGTGGAAAGTACTTGTCCTTTTGTGTCTGGCTTATTCGTTTAGTGTAAGGTCCTCAAAGTTCACCCATGTTGTAACATTCATCAGAGTTTCCCTTCTTTTTAACACTGAATGGTATTCCACCACGTGTGTATATCACGTTTGTTTATCTACTCATCTTTCAGTGACATTTGGGTTTTACTTCCACCTTTGGCTATGGTGACTACTGCTACCCTGAATGTGGGTGTGCAGATATGTTTAAGGCCCTTCTTTCGGTTCTTTTGGGGACCCGGCCTTTGACTTTCCTCAAATCAGTCACGATCCCAACCTTGGGCATGGAATTCTCTATTCTAGTGAGAGAGAAAGAGAAGCCTAGGTTGGGTTCGCAGGTGATGCCTTGAGAAACCCTCTGGAGCCAGAGCTGGACCAGCGGGGGACCTACGAGAGAGGGCAAAGCAGGGACAATGGGGCAAGAAGCAAAGAAGAGTGGGACGGCCCCTCTGCCCCTGCGGGAGGAGACACATACCACTGCATGGAGGAGAAGAGCAGGACAAGGGAGGCCTCTGTTCCCCAAAAGGGCAGGCATGCCGTCGAGGGGGCCCTAGGCGCTCAAGAAAGGGCAGCCTAGGCCGCAGGGGCAGAGGTTATGAAAAGGATGGCGATGCAGGGAGGGGTGCTATTCAGAAGATCTCAGTTGCAAGGGTCCTGGCGTGTAGATCGGGGGTGAAGGGTGTGGGAGGGGGGAGCAGGAAGAGTCTGGAATGCTCTCATTTGACAGATGGGGCTCAGCTCAGCCAACTCCTTAAGTACAAGAGGCACAAAAGCAGAAATCTGAAAGGCTGGCGGGCAGGGGGCTTGAGGGTGCCTCGCGGCTCTCTAACTCTGGTTTCCCGAGCTACATGCTTTTTGCGTTTTAGGGGGAAGGTGGACAGACTACAGCTGTGGGCAAAGGTGGGGTGTGGATGCCTATGAATCATCTTCCCTGTTTGCTGTAGCACCTTTCTGCTGGCTACATGATATTTTTTGGTGCCCAAGTGTCTAGTTCAGGTACCAAATGAGGACAGCCTGGGAAGGGCGCAGCCACTAAAGGGGAAATTGATTGCTCTATGGAACTCTGAATATCCTCAAGTATAAAAAGGCCTTAAATCACCCCTTTGATGCCAGACCCAGGTATAAACTCTAGGCTCTCATTTTTGGCCGGACCAAACTGAGGGGCTCCTCTGATGTCCTAGGAGCGAAGGGGGACTGCTGACAGGGCCACAGCTGCAAGGCCCTCCCCCTTCATGACTCCAACGCAGGGAGCTTCCCTGATTTGATGCAGATGTTCCTGAAACACCCCTCTCCCCTCCCCTGGCAAGAAACTGGGGCTCTCAGGAAAACTCAGAGGCAAGCTGTTCCCTTAAATCCAGAAAACGTACCTTCCAGACTGTTCTGGGATCCCAAGAGTCTGCGAGCTCAGCCTGGACTTGGCCACAGCGACATGGATCTGAAGCCAGATCAAGGTGCCAAGGAGCCTGTTGGCTCAGCTTTTTACTAATGCTGGAGCCAGAGCCAAAGACAGCCTGATGTCTCCGTGTCGTGGTGACACACTGTCCCCACCAGCACCTCTCCTGCATGCTGGGCTCCACGGCTGCTGAGAGCTGTGTACTATGTAGCCTCTCAGGCTTGGGTTTACAGCTCAAGTCTCCACCTTGTTCCCTAGTACTGACCAGACTGATGGAAGAGCCCATCCACGCTGAGATCCCATAGAAGACTGAAGGCTCCTGAAGAAGTTTCTGGAGGCCATGTCAATAGCTAGGAATAAGGAAAAAAAAAAAGCAGTTTAGATTAGTTAGTATAACAGCAACATGGTATAACGGCAGTAAACCTTTACTACTCTACATCAAATAAATCCCATTTAACCTTCAGAAGTCCACGTGGTAGAAGGATCTTGCCATTACTGACATTTTACAGATGAGGAAATCATGCTCAGAGGGCTCAAGCTTTCCCAGGGTCACAGGCCCAGTAAGTAGCAAAGTCAGGATTCAATCCCAGCCTATGTGACTTGAAATCTGCTACTCTGTCCACCTCGCTATGTGAGAGTCTTGGTCCTACTGCCCCTCACGCCCTGTGGCCACAGCCATGCCCCTCCAGGGCAGGAGCCAGTGTGAGGAAGAGACACAGCTTGAAAGAACGAAGTATGCTCAGCTAGAGAGTGACAAGCCAGCTACTGTCCGTGATCGTTACATCATTTCTAGGTCACTGACTTAACTTACAATCATCTTAGGACACTGGCTCTGGGAAGGACTTGGTACTGAGTACTGATCTTCAAATAACCTGGTCGGGGGTGCAGGTCACAGACTTACTGGGATCTTTACCTGAATGTTCCTTGAGTCTGAGGGTCATCGGCTGGGGATTTGGAAAGTGGAGAGAGAACGTGACATGGAGATGAACAATGGGACAGCACCCCCTCCCCCAGGGCCATCTAGCCTGGGGACACAGGGATGAGGCCAGGCCTTAGAACTGCCGTAGCACCTTGGCAGCCCTGTTCCTGCGCGTGGTCAGCCATGCTGCCCATTATGGCTTCCTTCTGAGAGTGCTGAGCAAAACCTGTTGTGGGGGACACTCTGGGCACATCCCATCTTCAGGCCTGAAGCTCTCATTGCCAGGGGATGGGGTTGTTGCTTGCTGAGAGCCCTGAGCCATGTCCCTCTCTGGGCAATGACCTTGCAGGGAGCAAGTGCCTTACTCAAGGTCACACCCCCTCTCCAAGTGCAGCTTTAGTCTGCTATCTGGCTTGGCCAATTCTGGAGTCCAAAGGTCTGGACGCCTTTCCTCAATTGGGACAAGTTTAAAGGGTCACCCTGTTTCTAGAGCATCTGCAGAACTGGCTGTGGTCTGTTGAATTTGCTCTGCTCCTCAGTTTCTCCTTCTCCCAGCTGTTCTCCCTCTGCTGGAGGGGTGGCTCTAGGGAGCCCTCCCCAGGGAACCTCAGGGAACCCATATCTCCAAGTCATTGTCCCAATGTGATACCAGAACTCTGCCTTCTTCTTCTCATAGCTTCTCATAACTTCTCCATACTTATCATTTTCCAGCAAGAATATACATTCACTGACAGTATCTGCTACCTGCTTCTGTCCACCTTCCCCAGCAAGGCCCACCTTGTTCAGATATACATTAGGGCTCCAGTGACGGGTTTAGGGATTCATGAGCACTAAGGCCAAAGCCTAATCCTCCAATAGCCACCATATACTCCACTAGGAGGAGGGAGGGTGGTGGGCAGCAGGATCTAGTCTCCATGGGAATTCAGGATGTCCTTCCCTCAAAAACAGCTGAATGAGTACGGCTGGAGGAATCTTCCTAGCTTATCCATCCTCTAGCTCTCAGATCAACCCCCAGGCATATACAGAAGCCCCCAGCAGCCCCGTGACCCCACTCACCTAGCAGCTTTTATTGGATTGGGGAGGGGGATTGTCACTTAACCTTTGTTGGGCCAACAAGACTCTCCTTCCTGGGAATTAACTTGGCCACGGAACCTGGTGAATAGAAATTGAGGCCTGTCTTGGGACCCTAAACTTTGCCCATCCTGCTTCCATCTTTTCCTGAGGCCCAGCCATATCCCTGCCCCTGGATTCCAGGAACCATCCCCTGCACCTTTAGAAGAATCCCATCAACAGCTTCAGGGAGCCTCTGTGGATTTCTGCCTTCTCCCAACCATACTCCCCAGTAACACTTTGAGGTTCTGAAGTAGGCTGAACACCATGGTCATATTCTGTGGATCTACTTGGGACACCATTTCCAAGATCTTTCTACCCCTAAGGCTTACTATGTAGCAGGCACTCAACCCATGCCCAAGAATGAATGAATGAATGCTGCTGTTTCTACAGGAAGACATGCTTCAAAGGGCAAAATATCCAAAGTGAAATAGCGGAGTCCATTCTGCTAAGGCCTGTAAGACCTCACCTGCCCTGTTCCTCCTTCCCTCTCTGGAGACAAAGCTGTTGGGCAGAGTCTTGCCCAGAAGGCTCCCAAGGCCAAGTGCATCCCTTTCACTTATCTGGCTTCAGCCATGGGGGGAGGGGGAGCTTTTGTTTCTCCTTCCTGAAGATGGAGAACCAGAGCCATTGCGCTAACATCATCCCTTCCTGATCATGTGGCCTTGGGCAGAGCTGTGGTGGGACCATAAGAACAAGGCAGGTCACAGGAATTCCTCGCTTAGTCATCACCTGGGACTGTCAGTCTCAGTTTATGGAGTAAGAAACTGACTCAAAGAGGGGACATTAAATAACTCGTCCAAGGTCACAGGATAGAACCGGGCAGAGCGGGAACTCACACCTAGGGTCTGTCTGGCCTCAGAGCTGGGTCCTGTGTTCTATGGCCCCCTGCTGAGGTGATCGAGGTGGGAGAAGAGTGGGGCAGGGTTCACCAGCTCCTCCAGGGCTGACTGACAGGGAAGGCACTCCACGCTGTGTCAGGGTCACACAAGGACCCTCTGTGGGCGACATCTCAGATGGGCTCTTTGTGCCTCCCAATGCCTGATTGTGCATTTGGCCATATACTGTGCAAGGAGCGGAGAGAAACTGCACTGACTAGGGGCAGAGAAGAATGGCAGCACTGTTCCCTGTTCCCGCCTGCCTGTCCCACTGGGCCTGGGGGAGGGGGGACGGCACCAGTCACACTCTTGGGTCCCAGGAACCAAGGGTGTCTTTTTCCTCTGGGGCAGGGAGGGGCACAATGGGAAGGATCCCAGAAGGGAGAGGAGAGAGCAGGATGGCCTTTTCTGGAAGGCAGCCAGCCAGTCCTAGGCTGAGGAGTTCCTAGAACAATCCACCCTGCATGATGACTCTAATTTACAGCTGGGGTCCAGGCCCCAATTAGCAGGAATGAGACCAGCTGGAACTTGTGACCTGCCCATCCCCAAGTAGGGATGGCTCTGGGTAGGGGCCAAGGCCAGCACCTTCACGCTTTGCATTCAGACAACAGCAGTTGATTCCCTGGCCATCCCTGCTGGCTTTTGTTTCTCCGGGTGGAGGTTTTAAGCCCTGGGCGGAATGCAAGTTGCCCCAAGGCAAAACAGCCAGAGGAAGAAAAGAAAGGGGAAGACAGAGAGCTGTTCCGGATTTTTCCAGGTACCCTACAACTCCACGGAGAAAAGCAAGTGCTTAAACACCTGGGCACACACCCAGCTGAGCATTCACAAAGGCCCTCACACTTCCAAGGGTGCTGCAGGGCCTGGACCTGGGACTTGGAGGTGGCGAGGAACAGCTTGGACATAATGGAAGCAAGGGTTGAGAAACTGGGAGTCACAGAGGGCTCTGGGTGGTACAGGAAACACCTCGCGAGGCCCAGGCTCTGGTGGGGAGTGGAGCAAGACCACGGGCTGGTCCCCGGACTCCGAGGTGGATGGGGGGGTGTTTATCTTCGGCTGCCTCCCTCCCTCCTCTAGCCCCGGCTGGGACACACCCACCAGCACCCAAGGCCAGAAGAGGGCCGTGCCCATCCCTCCGCCCACTCCCCCACCCCCGCCTGCACTCTTCAGCCAGCGTGCTCCCGCCACCTAGTGGCAGGTCCGTACCCCTCACCTGGAAGAGCCAGCGGAGCAGGGCCACAGGGCAGTCAGGGGTGTGCCGGTAGAGGTTGCTCAGGAGGCCGGCGCGCAGGAAGGATAGCTGCTGGGCCAGCGGGCAGCTGCGGAGGCAGAGAAGTCAGGTCAAGGGTGAGTGGGGGGCCCTCCTCGCAGGCGGCCTGGCAGCCTTTCCTCAGCACACCTATCTCAGGAAAGCAGAGGGCAGGGAGGTGGTATGAGGGTGGGGGTCCCATACTGCAGCCTCACTGGACCCCAGAATCACCGGCAGCAACCTCTAGGGACACAAACACTTTGAGCTCCTGATGCCAGGAGCTGTCAGAAGGAAAAACCATTTACACCATCACCAGGTCATTCGACCTCAGTGAACATCTCTCAGTGTTTGAAGTACACAACACGACAATGTTTTGTCCTTTCCCTGTGGCAGAGGAGGAAAGGAAGGTATTGACCGAGGTCGCAGAAAGGCCCCGTGTGGAGGTGAAAAGAGAACCCAGGAGTCACAGCTCCTAGCCCAGTCCCCCACCCCCACCCGGGCCACCCCGGGCAGACAGAATTACCCGCGGGGCCCACATGGGGCCCACGTCTGGGCTCTGGTTACACAGAGCTTTTCTGCCCCGTCTTGTGTTTTTCCGAAACAAAGGACACCTGAGAAGATGGGAAAATAACAGAAAAGGGCCCAAGACGGAGCCATTCTGGGAAGGAAAGAACAAACAAGGGTGCCACGGAGGATTCTTCAGAAACCACGGGAGGGGCAGAGTCAAGTGGAGGGGGTGGCACTGAGACTCACCTGCTGCCTGTCCTCCTGCCCCGGCTGGGCCTCTCCCTGCTCTGGGGAGCTCTCGGAATCAAAGGGCCAGCATGCAGAGGAGCCCAGCTTTGAGTACTCTTGCCGCCCCCATAGATTGGACAGACAGGATCCCATGGGACCGGAAAATAAGTTGAAATATTTCGTGTGGTCATAGGGCCTTTGGTGGAAGGTGCTTTAGAAGTCACTTCAGAGGGGCTGGCTGGACTTCATCACCCTTCCGGTGACCCCCTGGGATACTGGGTTTGGAGTAGGCTTCTCCTGCTCTCTCTGCATTTTGTGAATGCACCTCTACTCTCTTGTTCTACATGATGTCCCAAAGGTAATGACTAGGGATTCTGGGAAATTAAAAAAGGAATTTCAGGTCTGTCCTCCCTTTTTAATGGCCAAATCCACGCAAAGGACATTTCAGACAGCATTTAAAGTCATGACTCTAGATAGAAATTTCTTCGGTCAGCCCAGCCTCTTCTTCTCCTTTTTAAAAAGGACACATTTTAATCTGCCAGGAACAGAATGCTCCAAAACAAAGATTTTCCTCTGAGCCAAGCTGCTGTCTCCTTGAGTTTGTCCAGGCAATTTAGAAATTGTCTGCTTTTTCCCAAATTATTTAAGTTCAGAGGAGAAAGTGGCTTTGTTCCTAGGTCTGTGAAGCTGACCGCTCTAAAACAGACCTTTATTTGTACATGCGAACAGGTGCGCACCCCAGGGCTGCCGGCACGCTCTGCTCTAATTCACGTGCTCCGTCACACAGATACTTTCAAGGGCTGACCTGCAATGCTTGCAGGGTTCAAGTCCAGCACCCTGAGTGCAGACAATACCCCAGCGAACAATGCCTGGAAGACCTCACAGAATGGCAGGTCTTGGCCGGAGGCCATGTGGCAAGGAGGCTGCTGCCCCAGGGACTCTGAGAAGACTCTGGCTCTGGCATTCTGCTCAGGGGGGCACCCCTCCAGTTTCTCAGTAGGAGAACTGATTGTACAATCCCCTGTTGGCTCAGATCAACACATTTCCAACTGCTGCTCCGAGGGAGAGATACCCTTCGGTTGCAATGTCTCCTTTGGGCTATGCCAGCCTCGCAGCTCAGTTTCTGCCAGAGAAAAGATCCGTCTGCCTTCAAGTTCATTGCTGCCCAGTGACGTTTAGCTGGTAAGGCAAGGAGCAAGAGATAGGCAGGAAGGGCAAGGTCCAGCTGTGCCTTGAAGCGAATGGTTTTCAAGGAATTCTGAGCTTAGAGCTCCATGAGATGGAAGGAATCTCTGTAGGCTGCTGGACCCCAATCACAGTGTGCATGCTCCGGGAGGTGAGTGCTGCTTTGCCTCAGTGGAACAGTGAACCTTCTCCCCTTCAGTGCAAGGGACAAGGCTGACCGTGCAGCCACTGCCCTCATCTGTGGCAGGATTGGAAGCCTGGAGGGAAAAGGTGGGCAAAGGAGGTGTGTGTACTGAAAGTTCAAAAACCTTGAGTTACAGAATCACTTAAGTTTGAAAAAATCCACTTCATGTCCACAAGCCAGGAACACGGACATGGGGTCACCCACCCAACTGGGTAACTTTGCCTTTTGCAAAGCCACTGCTAAGTCCAAAATCATCCTGAGAATGTCAGAGGACCCAGCAGTAAGAAGAGGAGGGACGGGGCCTCCTGGGCAGCAGATGCCATTCGGGTCTGGCTGGGTGAGAAGCCCCAGCTGTCAAATCTGAGGATCCCAGTAAGAGAGGTTTCCACCTAGGACAAGAGGCAGCCACAGTCAGAATACTGATAAACCCCAGATCCCGTGGCAAGGACAGAGGGCTGTAGGAGCAGAAGGAAGTAAGAGGGGGATGGTAGAAACTGAGAGGGGGATGAGCCCCAAAGGGGAAATCAAACACAGGCCAGCTTCGGTCAACAGCTGGGCTCCTGGGCAGGGCTGTGACCTTCTCCTTGGACTGTGTGTTGCTGATAATGTCCGAATCAACATTCCTCTAAGCTCCCTATCTTCATCTATTTTTTGGGCAGCAGTCCTGGAGGGCAAATGATCCAAATGCCTTGGGAATCCCAAGCAATGGCAGAAGGATAAGCACAAAGTGTAGTTATTTATATGGTATCAGTTTCTGTGTCTTTGCCAAGTTCCTCAAATGCAAGTTTAAGTAAAATGCCTAGGGAGAACAGAATGGAATAATGGCCAGAGCTTCCACCCCTGTTCCTCCTCTTTTTCTTTCCTTTGTTTAAAGATGAGTGAGCACCGTTCAGGTCAGAAGTCCCGGGATCCCAGCAATGCCCCAGCTGGCTGCTTCTGCTGGCTCTTTATTTTTGGGGGGCAGTTGGAGCCAACTGGGCGCTCCGCTCTGTCCACGCTCTGTAACTGCTGGATTTATTTCATCTGGCCTTCAACACCGGCATGCCAGTGAGCCAGGGAAACAGAAGGGATGCCGTGAGGGAAAAAAAAGCTGGCTTTTTCTTTTCCTTCTTATCCTGTTTCTGTTCTTGCTAGAACCCACACACCCCCTTCACTTTACACATGCCTGGTAATGCCAATAGCCTATGTCTTCCTTGTAAGGGACAAGGAGTTGATGATTCTCTAGAATAAATAACACCTAAGGTAAGAAAGATGAGGAGGAAGTGTTTACGTCTGTATTTCAGACCATCGACGACATTTGGACACCAACACCCCCTGGCTCCAAGGAATAGCACCTGGGCCCCTCATCTTTGGATGTCTGAGGGGACACACACATCAGACCACCATCCTCAATAAAAACCTCAGACCCCGAACAAAACCAAGACTCCTGCTCTTTTCCATTCCCCCTTGCCTGGATGCTCCGGCTGTGTCTCTCTCTACACATCTTCACTGAATTCTGCTTTCACCTTCTGCTGGCTCACTTTGATTTCCAACCTGTGTGAAGCCAGGGACTGCCTGGCTGGTCCCACAGGAACCCCTCACTGCCCTCACTCCTTCTCCCCCCGCCGGCCTCGGACCTGCCTGCCAGCAACACCAGAAGAGGAAGAGGTCTTGGCAAAAAATAAGCTGGGAGTGGCCTCAGGGAGACCCAGTGCACAAGCACTAGGACATGCACAGGGCTCAGAGTCCCCGCCTCCTCTTGCCCGGAGACACGCTCCTGGGAGAAGGGCTTCCTGAGCACACACAGTGAGCACCTCATCGGAACAGTGGAGGACACCCCCCTCTCACTCCAGTGTGCTCTGTGGGGGCCCAGAGAGGATCATGAATCATTCAGCGGGCAATCTCCACCCTTCCCAGGGAAATGGGTCTGGCCTCTGAGTTGCATGTGGGCCTAGGTCCCACTGCTTCTCCATCCAGGGAGATCGGATTTCCTCTTGGACGGCTGTCAAGAGAGGAAAAAGTTCAGCTACTGGTACCAGTTTCTGTCGTAAAGGCATGTGACTCTGGTTCCAGGAACTGACCTGAGGTCACACATCCAGCTGGGTGATGAATGAGATCAGACCGGCCAGGCCGTCTCTGATCCAGGGGCTTTGGGCTCCAGGAGACACAGTCTTGCACAGAAACCCGTGGTAGGTGCCGCCCGGTGGGGATGAGGCCTCCTGCACCTGCTCAGCACTGAGTGCCGGGAGCGCCCACTTTGTACAATGGGAGGAAGACGATTCACAGATGGGTAAGGTGACGTGCATCTCTTTCAAAAGGTGGTTTCTAAAACTTGCATTCACTTCCCCCACAAAACCTCTAATGTTAAAAATGAGATGTGTTCATAAAATAAAGAGTATAATACAGAAAATTAAAGTTACCTGTAATCTCCAAGTGTTAACTTTTTGCATGGCCGAACACTGAATCATACTGCCTCTTGAGAGATCAAGTAACCTTTTATTTTCCCTTCATTTTCTTCCTTCCAGCTAAACACAACAGGGTAATTATTGAACCACTATCCTCTCCTGTGTCTGGGCTTGAGATCCTTGGCACAAACAGGAAATAAGAGTGACCCCAAGGCTAAATGGTGACCTTCGGGAAGTGGCCCTTACCCACTGTGTACCAGGGGCTCCCTGAGCGCACCATGTGGAAGGCAGCGGGCATTCCTCCAGAAAGGCCTTGGGCTCCCCGGGCTGGCCAGGCCGCCTCTCCAGTGCCTCATTAGCATACTTGAGAGAGGAGGGTCTGAATTCCTCACTCTGGGGAAGCTGGCGGGCCACCTGGCCCCATTTGGCCAGGCTGCTCAGTCCCCAGGTCACCAGCGCTTGGGGCCTCTCGTCTGTCAAACACTGCCTGCTGGCCGTCCAGTCTGGGACAGGAAACCTGCTGTCACACGGACCGTGGCTGGCCGAGGCAGCTCTGTGAGGGCCCTTCCTCTCTCCTCTCCTCTGTCCTGTTCCTTCACCGCCCTCTCTGCCCCTCCTCTTTGTCCAGCTCTGCTGTTCTTTTTTTTCCCCTTCGACGCTTCTTGTTTCTTTTTTCCCCTTTTCATCAACCCTTTATGAGACACCTTCTCATGTGGTGACACTGGCCTTTACCAATATGCAGATGCTCAGGTCCAGTCACCTTACGTTGCTTCCGGAGCTATGCTCCAGAAAAGCTCTGTATATGAAGATGTTCTCTACCACAATGCTTATAAAAGAGAAAGTTGGGAGTAACATATATGCCGAGGAGAATGATTAAGATGTTGAGGCCTCAGTGCTAGGCAATATTCTCTCCCATTCACTTTACGATTAATGGTAACATTGGGGTCTTGTTCAGATCATGATTTGAACAACATATAATACACCTTTAGAAGATGATTGAGGAAAGCTGAACACTGACTGTTATCAGTGGTATGAAGGATTCATATTTTTTAGGTGTAATAACGACATTTAAGTTCTATCTAAAGATAGAATCCTATCTTTTAGAGACACATGCTGAAGTACTTACAGATTCAATTATATGTGTCTGGGATTTACTTAAAAATAATCTTGAGGGGATAATGTTAGTGGCCAGGGGTGGAGGTGGAACAGCTTTGGGCTGATAATTGCTGAAGCTGAGTGATGACTATAAGTGGAATCATTATACTATTCTATGTATACTTGAAACTTCCCATGATAATCAGACGGCTTTAGAATTAGTGAAACAGACATAAGGAAACCCGGAAGAGCAGGAAAAGACAACAAGACTCTTGCTTTCAAGAGAGCAGAGACAGCTCAACTTCTGTGCTCCCTACCAGCTGGTGCCGGTCCCACAGCCTCCTCCCCATCTCCCTTGGCCACCAAGGCCCAGCAGGGCGTCAGCCTTGGGAGCATGAGTGGTGAGTGGTCAGCTGCCCTGAGTCCTGCGGGCTTTCTCTCTTATTCTTAGACAGATGAACTCCCAACTGCAAATGTTGGATGTGATGGTGGTCAAGCTTTTAAAATCCCCTGAAAGAGCAACATAAGCCGCAGCTGTGAGATAACGGATGTAAATTTCCTTCCATGGAGGAGTGCAACAGGGCAGCTGTCCCAATGTTACAGTGTGCACTTAGGGCGCGGACGCACTCTTCACTGTTACGATCACACATGGACGGAAGAAGGGTGTTGTCTCCAGTGAGCAGATGGAAGTGACAACGACGTGTTCTGGAAAACTGCTGGATGGCCCAGAAAGTGGTCCCAGTGTCGGTGGAGACATCCCCCCAGGGGCATGTATGCTGAGTCTGACTAGAGTTGTCCATGCAACTGGGGAACGGGGGAGGAAAAGGCAATATGAACACATAAATATACAACCGACCTAGTATCTGCAGCAATGTAGGGCTTTTTAAAGTATGTGCATCTAAACCAGTAAATTAAATATGGTAAGTAGACATGTGGGACTAGTGCCAAAGCATAGCCTTGAATTTCCTCACTTGAGCCAGTCCTTATCACTGGGCTCCAGAAAGGGCAAGGCCTGGCCATCCCATGCCGACATTTACCTGAGGAACAGTTCTTCCAGGTGACTCCGTGGCTTGAGCTGTGAGTGGTCCAGGGTGCAGGGCGGGAGCTGACGCCTGGGGAGAAACACATTCTCCCCAGGGTGCACAGGTGGGATGACCTGCAGTGACACGGAGAACCTCTCCACCAGCATCCTGGCAAAGCAAGGAGCCAGAGAGGCAGGTGTCAGCGGGTGCACCTGGTCTGCAGCCTGGAAGGAGGCCAGGGAAAGCCAGATGGTGCCCCTGCCTTAGGGGCTGTGGCCTGGGGGGGGGGGGGGGGGGGAAGGGGGGAAGACTGGGGAGGACAGCGCCACCTGCTGGTAAAGGAGGAGCCTATGAGATACTGACTCAGGAGCTCTTCCCCATCCCGCTCCTGGTGCTATATCCCAGCCCCTTCCTCCGGGCTTTAGCCCAGGGGCCAGAAGTCCTGCTCCCAGACCCAGCGCCGCCTGTTGGTTTTGTTCAGCTCAAACTTTCACTGAGCGCCCACGGTATGTGGGTGCCAGGTGCTGAAGGATGAGTCAGGCGTGGGCAGGCATTGCATGCCTAGGAGAAGGGTAAACAAATCCCCACAATAGCCTTCAGCAAGTGGGCTGACCACAAAACTGCCTACAGGGCGCTGCCAGGGGCAGGGGAGAGAAGCTCTGGGAGTGGCCCGGGTCAGGGAGGTCATCCACACAAGGAAGGAGCCTGGACGTTTCTTCTGGGGTGCCAGTCCTGGAGCTCTTGTGATCATGAGGACTCCCCAGGGATGCCCAGATGTCCCAGGCCCTACTCTGCCTTGTGAGTGTGATCAGTAGCTCAGAGCTGGGACCCATGACAGGGAAAGAACAGACAGAAGGGAGACATTCCAACTCTACTGGGAGGGATAAAAATCATCAGGATTGAATGACCCATTAAAGAGGGAGTGGGGAAAAGGGAGGCAGTTAAGACAATTCCTAAGAAGACAGCAAATCTCTGCTTCAGGAAGGACCAGCTACAGTGCACTGGTGGGTGAAAAGAGCGAGCTTCAGAATAGGAAGTGTGTACGTGTGTGTGCGTGTGTGTAGTACAGGTATACAAAGAGATGTAGGCACGCACACATTCTTAGATACTCGCAACACACCCTACACATCTGACAAGCACTGCTCTAAGCTGGAGTCATCCCTAGGAATAGGATTTAGGGGGAGTGGGGAGAAGAGACTTTTCCTGCTTACTTCATACAACTGTGTTCTGCTTGATTTTGTAGAGACAGAACACCATTGACAATGATAAAAACAGCAAAATAAAACAAGCTACAAGCACTGTCTCCAGAGGACGGCCCGGGCCCTGGGAAGGTGAATTCGGACAGGGAGCAGCGTTCCGGGCTCCTGTGGGGGTCTGGGACGCAAGCAGCTGGCTCTGCAGGTGGAGAGCAGTGTAGCTGGCGGCCCACCACTGGCCAGATGAAATCTACCCCACTCTCTGGCCCCTGACCTGAGAAAAAGGGCCGATGCATATCACCGGCTCGTCTGGAGTGTGAAATGGCACAGGGCGAGGAAACGCCATGAAGGCGCAGGAAGCTTCTGGTCCTGCAGGCTTTTGCAAGCAGCTTGTACAAACCACCACACAAACGGGAACATAGTCTGCTGTTTTGTTCATTTCTTTGCTATTTCAGCTTTTGGGGATCTATGTCTTATGTTGCTCTTATATTAAGGAACAATTGCAAATTCTTAAAAGTCTATAGGAATTACGATCGTCTATAAAAGGGTCTTAGTCTGGGTTCCCAAACCATCATACAAAGGGACTTTTGTGATACTAAATATAACGTATAGGCATTATTAAGAGTTCTGAGATGACTCTTCCACATCTCATTGGGGACTTCCTGTGCAGCCCCAAAGTGAGGATAAAGGATGATGTGAGGGTTGAAATATTCCCCCCTCCCCTGCCCCAGCACACACAGAAGGTCTTTTAACTTTAAGAAATAGAGAACGTAGGATCCACTCAAGATGCAAGCCAATTTTTAGAGCATGAGGGGACTCTGGGCTCTGGGCGCTTGGGGGTCTCTTCTACAGTGGGCATCCATGCCAGGCGTGTGATTCCTGCTCACAGACAACTGCCCTGACAGCTGGTGACTGGCCCTCAGCTACAGCCTCGCCCCTTCCAGACCCACATCCCTCCTTGGCCCCATCCAGGGATGGAAGTAGCTGCTGGCTTTGTGTATCAGTGAGTAATTTTCTTTGAAGCAGAGAGCTGAACTGTCCCATCAAAATGATCCCACATCAAAAACCACCACCTCAAAGTGGTTGTTGTCAAAAAGGGCTTCTCAAAGTACTACTTGAAAATGTCACATGCCCAGAAAATCAAATTCAAATTTGCTGTCTTCTTAGGAATTGTCTTTCCTTGGTGATTTCAAAGCCTCCGACACCTGGCTTTAGCCAGTTCCCCAGATAACTCGCTTTCTGTGGGGAATTTCCAAACATCCAAGCCATGACTTCCAGAATCCTGGATGTACTCAGGAGAAAGGTCAAGAGCTAAAATAGTTATTCTTGCTACCAATATTTTATTTTTAATTTTAAAAAGAGTTTTTATTTATTCTTATTCATGAGAGAGACAGAGACAGAGAGAGAGCGCATGAGCACAAGCAGGGGAAAGGCAGAGGCAGAGGGAGAAGAGGCTCCCCACTGAGCTGGGAGCCCAGAGTGGGGTTTGATCCCAACACCCCAGCATCATGACCTCAGCTGAAGGCAGCTGCTTAACTATCTGAGTCATCCAGGGGCCCTGCTACTGAGATTTTAAAGGGGCTTTAAAAGGTTTCATTCCAAGGCTATGTATCCATCGAGTAGGAAACCTGGAAACAAATCCAGAGTCCCAACTTAGAGAAACTGTTTTTATCACTTATGATGCCACCAAGGCACTCTTGTCCAAAAGAGGCCTTTAGCCCAAACCCAGTGGCTCCATTCAGTTTCCGCATCTGCCCTTCTGGGTTTACCACACACCTTGCACAGCATCCCCTCTCCGGGCCTCTAGGCAGCATGTGAGTAGCTCTCCCCCTATGGCTGTTCCAATCTGAACACTCAGAGATCTTCACAGTGGAAAGTATCAGTGAGGAGGCCGGGGCCCCCCTCCCCAAGGCCAGGGGTCAGCAAACTACAGTCTGCGGTCAGCCCCTGCCCGTTGCTGTAAATGAGGTTTTATTGCAACACAGGCATGTTTATTCACTTATGCAGAGCTGAGTGGCTGTTGCCACAGAGACCGTATGGCCCTCAAAGCCTGAAATATTTACTATTTACAAATACTGAGAGTTTGTTGACCCCTGATCGAGTCCAGAGATGGTTATCAGCAAAAAAAGCAAACAGCCAGCCACGGTGATGTTCATAACCATACCTGGGCAACGAAAATGGTGTAAACCATCGGGGGTCCTGAGATAGAGGCCCCAAAGAAGTCTGTATGTTGTCACTCAACATTCCCTTAGTAGGTGGAAGCAGATGCTAACTTAAGAGTGTGCACGAAAACGTGGCCTATCACCGCTCAGACCAATGTTTAATAACCTAACTCAAGCTGACAGAAAAAAAAAGTGAAGCCTGGATGGGCCAGTGATTCAGGGCAGGCTGACCAACCTACCCTCAGCCATGTGGCTGAGGTGACCTCATCCCCCCACAGCCCACCCCAGCCTCTCCTGCACACTTGGCTCCTGAAGGAGGGAGGGAGGGAGGGAAGGAAGGAAGGAAGGAAGCGATTAAAAGGAAGAAAAGGAAGGGAGACATGTAGAAAGATCTATCCTGACTCCACTTCCCTCTTCAGCTACTGTACACTTTTCTCTTTTGACCTGTCCTTCTGTTCTCCTATGGGGCTGTTCCAGCCAGGTTCACCCTCGGCTGTTCCCCAGAGCTGCTCTTGTCAAGGTCACCATGACCTCTACTCTGTCCCCCTTGGGCCTCTGTTCTCTCTGTATACTTGCTTCCCAGGTGATCTCATCCAGTTCATGGCTTTAAAAGTCACCTATACATACTCCTGAGCTTCCCTCTCCAGAAGAGATGATCCAGGCTGTCTCTTTGGTCTCGCCCCTGGGATCCCCCAAATGAACTCGTGACCTCACAAGTGCCCCCACCGCAGCCTGTCACTTAGTCTTCCTCAGTTTAATTAGACAACTCCAACCTTCCAGTTGCTCAGGCCCAAATCCTGGGGTGTCCTCTTTGATTCCCCTCTTTCTCCCATACCCTCCATCCAGTTCATCAGTAAATCCTGTCAGTTCTACCCTAAAAATATACCCGACTGTGCCTACTCCTCAGCACCGACCCTCACTCCCAGCCTCTTGATTCTCAGGATGACTGCCATGGCACATTTGCCCCTGTCTCCTTTCTTCTGCCCTTGCCACCCCCAGTCTCCCATTTATCCTCTACACGGCAGCAGAGGATCCTGTTTGGAGCAGTGGCAGCCAGCTCACACAGAAGAAAAGCTCATGCATCGAGCCCACTCTTGGCCTCCCTGACCTTCTCTCCCCAGCCCTCCCTCCCATGGCTGCCGCTATGCTCCCCCACAGGGCCTCAGAGCTGCCTCTCACCTCCTTCATAGTGCTCTGCTAGAAGCCCGCCACCTGCTCATCGAGCCCTTCCCTGACCCTCCTGCACAGTCTCACAGGCCTTCTGCTCTCCTCCTGTCCCCTCTCTACTTTATCCTTTCTCCTGAGCACTCATCACCTCTCTTTGTGCAGGAGGACAGAGCTTTCTGTCTGGTTTTGGTTTTGCTGCATCCCCAGGGTCTGTAACGGAGCCTGATACAAAGTTGGACTCAGTAGATGTCTGCTGGCTGGCTGGCCGGGTAGGTAAACGGACAGCTATAGGGTACCCTGACGATGGGTTCAACTGTGGTCCCACGGCATCTCTGAGACACTGAAGGGCAGATGAGACCAGCCTCCCTCCAGTCGATGGCCCAGACACCTCCCCCACCCACCCATGACAGCACTGACAAACGCCACCTTCTCTTCCCCAGACGGGGGGGTGGGGGGAATGAAAAACGTCACATAGCCATATTCTCCCCTTTAAAGACAATCTTCTCTTAGACTGGTTTTGTGGATTTATTCCCCCAACAGACCTGGTTCTATACATTTGGGTGGACAGTTGGGACTGAGTAAGCCATATTTTCCTATCTCTGCGCCCTCAAAGGCCCACACTGGACTCTGAAACACAAGAGGTGACCCAATATTTCTATAATTGATGAATGAGTGTAGGGCTTTTCTTGAGTGTTGGTTTAAGGAAAGGAGGCAGCTTGAGAACTTATAAATACACACAGATTGTTGGTTGAAACTCTGTCTGAAAATGAGAGCCAGTCAATACTTCAGTCCTTTGCCTTAAGAGGCAGGTGCAGAGACACCCCCCCCATGACAGGTCTTTGCCCCACCCAGGCCCATCCCCCACCTGTGCTCAGGTGTGAGAGGAACTTCATCTTCATCCAGATCTAGGGAGCTGAGACAGGGACGGTCGTGCAGAAGCAGCTGCTCTCGTTCCTGCTCCAGAGCCTGGTCCCTGCAGGGAGCAGAGAGCCAACAACAGAGGTCAGTGCTGTCCCCAGTCAAGCGACCCGGACACTGGGCTACAGACCCCGTGAACGTGGCAAGGCCTAAGAATAGGGATTTTTACCATATAACTTCAAACCTCCCCTTGTGTACCTTGTTTTGGATTTGCCTACTTTTTAACACATCAAGGCCTGTGCCTAGCCCCTTCTCCTCCTCCCAGGGTATGGCCACTTTTAACACATCAGGGCCTGTGCCTAGCCCCTTCTCCTCCTCCCAGGGTATGGCCACTTTTAACACATCAGGGCCTGTGCCTAGCCCCTTCTCCTCCTCCCAGGGTATGGCCACTTTTAACACATCAAGGCCTGTGCCTAGCCCCTTCTCCTCCTCCCAGGGTATGGCCACTTTTAACACATCAGGGCCTGTGCCTAACCCCTTCTCCTCCTCCCAGGGTCTGGCCACACTGACCTGGAGAGGCCCCAGGCTCATGGCTCCTGGAGCCCCTGACACATGGTCTGCCTTTCTGGCCCCAAGGGCAGCCCTTCCTGGTCCTGCTCATTCCCTTCTCTCCCTGCTCTATGGTGCCCAGCCTCAGAGGCCAGTCCCCACCACAGCCCTGCGTGCCAACCGTTATCTTGCTGGAATCCTGACTCCTTCACCTCCCTCCTGCTCTAACCACACGAAACCCCCGAGCAAGCACAGTCCATCCTTCAGCCTTCTGGATCCTTGGCTCCTCAACAGCCTGGGAGCCTCCCCAGCCCTCGCCCTGCCCCTCCAGAGGCCTGCCCCAGCATTGCCCAAAGGTCCTCAGTTCTTAAAGCCTTCAGCTCCAGCCCAGGTCACCATCTGGAGTTCCAATACTCCCAGCGAGTGACAACTGAATGGTTTCCAGCTGAATGTGCTGGGCCTCTCTGAGCCATATGTGTGGATCTGAATTCTCTTCCACACAGACTCCAGAGTCCCAGCCACCCAGGTCAGCAGACTCATCATCACAGTCCCACTGCCCTCCTTCCAGGGCCACATCCCATCACCATTCACCCTACTTCCTCTCTCCTCCTTCCCATCCATTCTCCATAGTGTGGCCTAAGCAATCTCTGCAACGCAGTGGAAAACACATCACTGCCCGCTTAAAATTCTCCCAACTCGACCCTGTGTTCAGGAGGCCTCTCGTGACCCAGCCCTGGTTCTTACCTTGGCTGCACCCCCTGCTCTGTCGGCCCCACCCCCCCTCCCCAGAGCCGGGAAGTCCAGTTCTATCAGCCACCAGAACGCCTGTCATACTCACCTTCACATGTTTCGTCATTCACACTGCCCCCCCAATCTTCTAATTCTCCCAGGTTCAAAGATAAGGACACCTGTGGGGAGCCTTTTCTGTCCCCCAGGTTAACCAGGTGCCAGTACTCCAGGCCCCTCCACGGCAACTTCACGGCATGAGAAATACTAGACATGTTAGGATCAATGTCCAGGCAAGCGGGGTTTCACCATCACCTCCGCATATTCAGTGCCTGTGCGGGGCCCAGTAGAGCAAGAATCTTCCGATGCCGGGTGTCCCGATGAGCTTTACTTGTCTGCATCAACGGCGTGGCAGTCAGGTTGTGTACCTCAGTCAAAGCCAAATGCCTTTCCCCCTTCTCTCCCATGACACCTGAATGGGAGCCGAGGGGCCCTCACACAGGCATGAATTAAGCAGAAGAGAACAAGGGATTCCCCCTGCAACCAACCCAAGGTTCACCAGCCCCCTGAACGAGGGCGCTGTATGTCGTGGCAGAGGTCTGGGGCTCTCTGCCTACAGGATGACCCCCTTTGACCTGACCACCATTCCACATGCTTACGATTGATCAGAGCACACAGGGTGCTCCACACTCCAGGAGACACGCTGTGTAGGAGGGTGGTAGGCTGCTGGATCCTGAGAGGAATGTGCTAGGAGTCTTAGAGGACAGCCCTCAAAATCACTGCCAATCCCACAGAATGAAGACCCTGCGATGGACCTCTGCCCACACTCACCGTTTCTCCTGCAGTAAGTAATCTAAACTATTGATGTAGCTCTCTGAGGCCCCAAAGGTGAACTGGAGAAGCCGGACGTGAGAATGGCGGACAGAGAGAAAGACAGAGGGGGCAGAATAAAATTAATCTCAGTTAATCTTAATTAAGCCTTTTATTTATCTTGTTTATGTTTCTGAACAAGCAATACTTTCACATGATTAAAAACTTGAGAGGTATAAAGGCACGCGGTACGATGTCTCCCCTCACCGGCATCCCCAGCCACCCAGGCCCCTCCTCAAAGGTGACCACAGGTTGTTCACTCCTCTGTGTGCTTTCAGAGACATTTTATCCAGAGACAAGCAAACAGTACTACATCACAGACTCCCTCCTACCCATAACACATATGGTAGTAAACCATGACCCCTACTCTACCCTTTGCTCTGTTCAATTAATAGAATATCTTGTGGGTCATTCCATATCAATGCTAGAGAAATAAGTTTTAAAAAAAACCACTTTCAGGGTACTCTAATGTAGGACTAGAACATAATGTATTAATTCTCTAATGCTGGGCATTTAGATTATTGACAGTCTTGGGCTATTATAAATGATTAAGACCAGGGACGCCTGGGTGGCTCAGTCAGTTGAATGTCTGTCTGCCCTGGGCTTAGGTCATGACCCCAGGGTCCTGGGATGGGGAGCCTGCTTCTCTCTCTGCCGGCTGCTCCCCCTGCTTGTGTGCACACTCTCTCACTGACAAATAAATAAGATCTTTAAAAAAAAAATGCTTCCCACAAGAAAAAACTTTTCCTTAAAAAGTAAAAAACAAGCAAAACAAATAATTAAGCCCTATTCTCAAAATAAATTTCCTGGATCCATGAGCCCCTAAGTATTCCTAGTCTATTAGCAAGAGCTGTTTATTCCCACAGCTTAAAGTTCATCATTAAACTTTCCATTTAGACATTCCAATCCACTGGACTGGAGTCAGCCTGAGTCTTCGTGCCTGGCCTAGCTTAGACCCAGGCAACAAAGTCCCCCTTTCCCCAGGGGGATATCCTCGACCTTAGGTGCAAAAGCCTTGGAGGTTCCCATACAGAAGTGGCATCATATCTGGCACTGCCCCAAGCCATCTGCTGGCAGAGGTTAGCAGCAGAAATACAGGGGAAGATCTGCCCCAGCCGCAAGGGTTGAAGGGCTGGGGAGAGGTTGGGAGGGTATGCACTTGAGGAGGGTATTTAGAGGAAGGTGGACAATGAAGGGCAACTGGCCTTCAGCCAAGGAAGAATGGCCAAAAAGGGAGTGGCTGGGGGTGACTGAGGAGGGGTGGCAAGGAGAGGAGCCCAAGGGGTGGCCACAGGCTTACCAAGGTGTGGGTGTGCAGCACTGGGGCTGCAGCCTTCTGGCTTGCACCTGCCATGTTCCAGAGCGGCTCCTCCAGCGAAGCCAAATTCCCCTGACGGTCCGAGTCCTGGGGCTCCTGCTCTAGCTCTCCAGGCAGCTGGTGGGCCCATGTCCTCAGGCCCTGAGGCCCCGCTGCACCCACCCACCTTGGGGCTGGGGTCCCCCTGCCGGCTGGCGGGACCCTCAGGTTCAGGAACTCCACAGGTGGTGGGCTCCAGTCACTGGGAAACATGTCCCTGGAAGCTTGCACCTTGGGCTTCTTTGACAGTTTGGGAGTTGGAGCTGAGGTAGGACTGCTGCAACGCCGGGTGGGGTGGACGAGCCCCTGGTGCAGGGGATGGTTGAAGCAGCTGCCCTTCAGGCTGGGCAACAGGATGGGCGGCCCTTCAGCTTCCTGGACCCCTATGGATAAGACAGAGTACTGTGGTATCCCCACTGACCCACCACCATCCCAGCCACTGTGCCATGTTGGGTGAGGAGAGGAAGGAACTCAGGACTGATGCGGGCAGAATGCGAGGGGAATCCCTCAACCATAGGCTGTCCACACCCTCATGGCCACAAGCCTCAGGACGGCTCTACCTGTGCAGGTGAGAAACACCTACCTTTGTTCTGAGGAAGGGATGGCGGAGTCTCCTCAGGCTGGGCCATCTGCAAACCTCTGGACTTTTTGTCCTGGAAGGAACTGTCTGTCAGGTGAGGTGAGCCTCCAGAAGAAAGCTAAATGCTCGGAAGCTCTAGGTTCCCTATGGAAGACGGCCTGCGCCCACTGGTGCCCAGGAGGGAAATCCCTCTCCAAGCTCTACCCTAAGGACCAAGCATGTGCACCATGAAGATCGAGTTGCTGAAATAAAAGGTGCTCAACGTGACCTTTCATTTCAAGGATATGATGGATAAGTGTATGAACATCTATTTTTTTTTTTTTAAGATTTTATTTATTTATTTGACAGAGAGAAACACAGCGAGAGGGAACACAAGCAGGGGGTGTGAGAGAGGGAGAAGCAGGCTTCCCGCCGAGCAGGGAGCCCGAACCTGGCACTCCAGGATTATTCTACATGCTTACAAAGGCAGACGCTTAACGGCTGAGCCACCTAGGTGCCCCCTGGACATCAACTTTTTAAAAAAAACTTTTATAAAAGTAAAACTAGCACAGCTCACCAGAAAGGCTGTGTTGAGATGACATTCTGCACGTCTTGCTTCCTCGGTGTTACCCCCATAACAATTGCTCACAAGGGGTAGGGCAGGGCTCTCTAGTCCCTGTCATTTTCCCAGAATCAGCACAGACATAGCACACAGTAGGGCTTAGTGCATTTCTGTTGAATGAATGAATGATTTAAAGATACCAGAGCTGGCCCAACAAGCTTTCTCCAGTGTTAGAAACTGTCTGTCTACGGCTAAGATAGATTATGCCTTACACACAGGCATCTCTCGTCATTTCAGGCTCAGAATCAGATGAACTGAAATGCACACAAAAGGCTAATATCTGAATGAGCTAATGACCAAAGGAAACAACCATTTACAAAAAACACAAACACTGGGCACCTGGGTGGCTCAGTTGGTTGAGCGTCTGACCTTTGGCTCAGGCCATGATCTCAGGGTCTTGGGATCTAGTCCTGCAGCAGGCTCCCTGCTCAGCAAGGAGTCTGCATCTCCCTCTGCCTCTGCACCCCCTCTGCTTGTGCTCACACAAGTGTGCTCTCTCTCTTTCCCTCTCATTCATTCTCTCTCCCAAATAAATAAATAAATCTTAAAAAAAACCCAAACACTAACTCAATAAGCGTTCAAACCCAACAAAAGTGGGAAACATTCAAATCAACATGCCTATGAAGTATTCTTCAATCACAATGAAATGATTAAAAAATTAAAAATTTATAATAAAGTTGACAAGGCTGTGAGGAAATACATTGCTATTGGTACTCTAAAATGGACTTATTCTTTTTAGAGAGCACTCTATCAATATAAAAATGACTGCAAAAATGTTCATACCTGGGCGTAGGAAATCCCAGAAACCTGTCTCTCCATAAAAGCAGTAATTAAGTTGACAAAACCTGTCAGAACCAACACTTACAGAACTCTGGAATTTAACAAGAAACTAACAACAAACAGGAAAAAGTTTAATGAAGAAAGAAGCTGCTAAATTTCAGTAAAATTGTATTCTGGATTTCGAACTTACCCAATGTTTGCCCCCCTCCCCAATCCCCCCAGTTAAGAGGCAGCTTGGAGGCTGTGTTTCTGGTGTGGCTTACTGGGGCCCGAGGAGGCAACACAAACTTTGTTCTCAAAGAACTGAATGTTTTGATCAAGTTTGTATGTTTTGACCTATATCCTGTCTCCTTGAGGGATCAACTCAGGGTTTTACCTCTGTGTTCTCTCACTTGGAACTTTCTCAGGGCTGCAGTGGCCTCCTGGGCAGCACTTGTTGAAAGCCCTGAAAGGTGAGTCTACCAGCCACAACCACCTGGGGCAAGGGGAAACAGGTGGGGCAAGTAGCAGGGAGTCTGAACGGCAGGAAAAGGCAGAGGCTGAGGAAGGTGATTCACGGAGGAATAAAGATTTTAAAAAGCTCCCACATAAACTGGAATCCAGAATGCCACATGCATGCCCAGGGCTAAGGCATGCTTAGAAAAGACCTAAGAAGATGGTAAGTTTTAACCTCTGGCTGATCATTAGGCTCCATGTAAGTCGGAAGTGAAGGAAAGCTAGGGCTGAGCTGCATTAAGGTTTGCCTAAGCTTTGAGGGAGTACACCACAGAACCAATCTGCAAAGATCAGAAGCGTTTTATTGTGGTGGTGGTGGTGGTGGCATTTAAGGAATTTTCTAACAACTTACCAGTTAACCACTAAGCTAAAGGAATAGTAACTTCAGTGATCACACACAACAAAATGATCACACATAACTTCAGTGATCACACACAATAGTAACTTCAGTGATCACATACAACTAAATTATAAAAATAATTTAGAAAAGTCATTAAACAATCAACTACAACTCACAACAACCAGCAACAGCAAATTCAGATGGATGGATCCTATTTCCAGAGTTACTGCATTATAATATCCAAAATGAACAATTTTCAACAAAAATTACAAGGCATGCAGAGGAACAACAAAGTATGGCCCATCCATAGGCAAAAAAGAATGAAAGAAACTGTCCCTGAGGAAGCCCAGGCATTGGACTTACTAGACAAAAACTTTAAATCAACTGTCTCAGATATGCTCTAAGAACCAAAGGAAATGGTGAACAAAGAACTAAAAGAAACCAGAAGAGAATGAAGTCTCACCAAACAGGGACTATCGATGAAGATTTAAAAAAAAAAAAAAAAGTTATAAGAAGGAACCAGACAGAAATGCTGGACTTGAACAGTACAAAAACTAAAATGAAAAACTAAGTATAAGTCTTTAACATCAGATGAAGGCTAGCAGAAGAATCAGTGAAATTTATAAAGGTTAATCGAGAGGGTCAATTCTGAGGCACAAAATGAAAACAAGTAAGATAAACAGAGCCTCAGAAACCAGTGGGACACCATTAAGTACATCAACATATGCATAATAGGAGTTCCAGGAGTTGAGAGAGATATGGAGATAGAGATGGTGGGGGTGGGGGGAACAGAAACACTAATGCACTTCCAAGAAGCTCAGAACACTCCAATTAGGATAAATTCAAACGCATAAACACATCACAAACTGTTAACCAAGGAGAGACTCTTAAAAGCAGGAAGAGAGAAGTGATTCACCACCTACAAGGGAATCTCATAAGATTAACAGGTGATTTCTCACCAACCGCGAAGATCAGCAGGCAGTGAGAAGAAATATTCCAAGTGCACAAAGAAAAGATTATGGATCAAGAAGTGGGTATCCAATAAAACCTGTCCTCCAAAAAAGGCAAAGATAAGATATTCCCAGATAAACAAAGACTGAGAAAAGTTGTTTCTAACAAATCTGTTCTGCCAGAAATACTAAAGTAAATACTTTTTTTTTTAATTAGATTTTATTTATTTATTTGACAGCGAGAAACACCGTGAGAAAGGGAACACAAGCAACAGGAGTGAGAAAGGGAGAAGTAGGCTTCCCGCGGAGCAGGGAGCCCGCTGTGAGGCTGGAACCCGGGACTCTGGGACCATGACCTGAGCTGAAGGCGGATGCTTAACAACTGAGCCAGGCGCCCCTAAAACAAACTCTTTAGGCTGAAGTGAAAGGATATTAGAGAATAACTTGAATCCATACAAAGAAGAAGAACAGTGATAAAGATAACTACATAGGTATACATAAAATATAGTATAAACGTTTTTTACCTGTAACTCTTTTTCTACTGATTTAAAAAACTGGATAAAGTAATAAGTACAAACCTGTCCTGATGGGTGCCCAATGTCTAAAGATATAATTCGTATGACAACAACAGCACAAAGGAGGGGGTGGGAATAGGTGTAAAGTTTTGTATCTTATTGAAATTAAGTTGGTATTAATCTGAACTTGATTGGGAACTATGTGATATTTACAGGTAAATAAAAAAGGCAAGTACTACTATATACTATCTTTTTTTCCCTACGTGACTTAAAAGACAAATGCATAAAACAGGTAAGTATCTATGTCAAAGAACACACGATGTTCAAAGATGTAATTTGTGACAATAAAAACATAAAGGGGAGGGATGGAATTGTATAGGAGCAGAGTTTTGTATACTACTGAGGCTAAATTGAAATTGAAGCCAATTCAAACTAGTTTGTTATAAATTTAAAATATAAATTATAATCTGCAGGATAACCACTAATAAAATAACTTGCAAATACAGAGAAAAGGAAACAAAGAAGCAATCAAATGGTAAAGTACCAAAAAAAAGCTCCCAATTAAACACAAAAGAAGGCAGCGAGTAAGAAACTGAGGAAGAAAAAAATCTATGGGGTATATAGGAAACAAAAGAGTAAAATGGCAGAAAGCTTTTCTTATCAGTAATTAGTATAAATGTAAGTGGACTGAACTCTCAAATCAAAAGGTAGATCTTGGCAAAAGAGATTTAAAAACACATCTCACTATATGCTATCCACAAGAGACTCACTTTACAACCAGATAGGTTGAAAGTGAAAGGAAGGGAAGGATACTCCATGCACAAAGAAATCCAAAGAGAGCTGAAGTAGCTATACCAACACCAAACAGATTTTAAGTCAGAAATTACAAAGGGACAAAGAAAGCCATGATATATTGATATAAGACTCACTTGCCAAGGAGACATAATAATTATAAACATATACGCACCTAAAAAGAGAGCTTTGGCAGAGCTGAAGGGGGAACAGTTATAAACTGATAGTTGAAGAACTCATTATCCTACTTTCAATAATGTAAACAGACAGAAGATCAAAAGAAAACAGAGGTCTTCAACAACACCATGAACTAGACATAACAGGCAACTACAGAACTCTTCACTCTGTAACAGCATTGTATACATTCTTTGCAAGTACACATGGAACTGTCTTCAGGATAGATCAGATGTTAGGCCACAAAACAAATCTCAATAAATTTAAGAAGATGGAAATCCTTTATCAAGTATCTTTCCTGGTCACAACAGAAACAAGACATTAAAAAAAAAAAAACCTGGGAATTTCACAAATATGTAGAAATAAGACAATAGATCAAGGAAGAAATTGTAAATTAAAAAATACTTAGAGGTAAGTGCAAACAAATACAACATACCAAAAGATATGGGATGCAATTAAAGCAGTGCCCCCAAGAAGACTCATAGCTCGCAAATGTCCATCAGCCACCAAGTGCATAAATAAAATGTGGTGGGATCCCCTAGCAGCTCAGTTGATAAGTGTCTGCCTTCGGCTCAGGTCATGATTCTAGGACCCTGGGATTGAGGCCCGCATCAGGCTCCCTGCTCTGTGGGAAGCCTGCTTCTCCCTCTCCCACTCCCCCTGCTTGTGTTCTCTCTTTCACTGTGTCTCTCTCTGTCAAATAAAAATCTTAAAAAAATAAAATGTGGTATTACAGCCATAAAATGGAGTATTACTGAGCCCACATTAAAAAAAGAAATTAAATTTGTAACCTAACTTTACACTATAAGGAAAAGAGAAAGAAAAACAGACTAAACTCAACGCGTGCCGAAGGAAGGAAATAATAAAGATCAGAGGAGAAACAAAAGAAGTAGAGAGTAGAAAAAACAATAGAGATAGTCAACAAAGCCAAAAGTTGGTTCTCTGAAAAGACCAACAAAGTCCAAACTAGACTGACCAAGAAAGAGAGAGAGAGGAACTCATATTACTAAAATCGGAAATGAAAGTGCAGACATTACTATCAACCTTAGAAATAAGAATGATTAAAAGGGAGAATACTATGAATAACTGTACACAAGCAAATTAGGCAAATGGACAAACGGACAAATAATATACTCAGGAATTAATTTAGCGAAGTTTAAAGTTTGAAAATGACAGAACATTGTGGAAAGAAACTAAAGAAGACACAAATTAGTGGAATGACATCTTGTGTTTGTGGATTAGAAGGCTCAGTATCACTAAGATGGTAAAACTCCCTGAAGGGGTCTACAAAATCAGTGTATCCCTGTCAAAATCCCAAAGGCTTTTTTTGACAGAAATGGAAAAAGTGATCCTAAAATGCTTGACCTTGAAGGGGACCTTGAAACAATTTGGAAAAGGAAAAATAAAGTTGGAGAAACTCAAGCTTCCTAATTTCTAAACTTACTACAAAGTCACAGTAATCAAAACAGTGTGGTACTAGCGTAAGGGTAGACATATCATATCAAGGTCATATACCAATGAACTAGAACTCATATTCCAGAGATAAACACGTACATCTATAGTCAATTGATTTTTATCAAGATGCCAAGATCACTTGATAGAGAAAGAGCCCAACAAAAGGTGCTAGGACATCCACATGCAAAAGAATGAAGCTGGATCCTTGACTTACCTGAAACCACACACAATAATTAACTCAAAATAAATGGAAAACCTAGAAACATGTGGGTGGCTCAGTCGGTTGAGTGTCCGACTCTTAGTTTCGGCTCAGGTCACCATCTCGGGGTTGTGGGATGCCCTCCCTATGTTGGGCTCTACGCTCAGCATGGAATCTGAAACTTTCCTCTCCCTCCCCCTCTGCTCCTCCCCCCACTCACACTCTTTCTCTCAAATAAATAAGTAAAATGTCTTTTAAGAGAGGAAAACCTAAATATAAGCATTAAAACTATATAATTCTGAGAAGAAAACACAGGAGTAAATCTTCACAACTCCAGGTTGGTCAATAGTTTCCTAGATACGATACCAACAGCACAGGCAACAACAACAACAAAAGAGATGAACTGGATTTCATCAGAATTTAAAACTTTTGTGCTTCAATGGCTAGGTCAAGAAAATGAAAAGACAATCTATAGAGTGGGACAAAATATTTGTAAGTCACATAAATCTGAGAAGAGTCGAGTATCCAGAATATATGAAAAACTGACAAATCAACAACAAAAAGACAAAAAAAAAAAACCAACAAAAAACACCTGTTAAAACATAAGCAGGGCGCCTGGGTGGCTCAGTGGGTAAGCCTCTGCCTTCGGCTCAGGTCATGATCTCAGGGTCCTGGGATCGAGGCCCACATCTAGTTCTCTGCTCGTCAGGGAGCCTGCTTCCTCCTCTCTCTCTGCCTGCCTCTCTGCCTGCTTGTAATCTCTCTGTCAAATAAATTTTACTTTTTTTAAAAGTAAAATCTTTTAAAAAAAAACATAAGCAAAAGGCTTAAATGGGCATTTTCAAAAGAATCTATACAAATGGCCAAAAGCACATGGAAAGATGCTCAATGTCACTGGCCACTTTATTAGAGAAGTGCAAATCAAAACTATAATGAGACGCCACTTCCCACCTACTAGAATGACAATCAATCAATCAGTCAATCAATAACTAGTGCTGGTAAGGACTGGAGAGTAGATTAGTGGTTGCCAGGTTCTAGGTGCTGAGGTGTGAGGGGGAGTAAGGGGGCGTAGCTGCTCGATGGATACAGGGTCTCCTTTTTGGATGATGAAGACATTCTGGAACTCGACAGTGCTAGTGGTTGCACAACACTGTGAATTTACTAAACGTCCCTGAATTTTATTTTATTTTATTTTATTTAATATTTTATTTATTTGACAGGAGAAACACAGCTAGAGAGGGAACACAAGCAGGAGGAGTGAGAGAGGGAGAAGCAGGCTTTATGCGAGCAGGGAGCCCAATGTGGGGCTCAATCCCGGGACTCTAGGATCATGACCTGAGCCGAAGGCAGATGCTTGAGGACTGAGCCACCCAGGCGCCTCGCCCCTGAATCTTAAAATGATTAAATGGTAAATCTTATGCTATGTCTAATATCATAGGCATATGATATTATGTCAATAAATCGTAAATTTATTTTATGATTACCACAATGAAGAATAAATAGATGTACAAATTATCCACGAAGGGAAACGTACATGTAAACTAATGTCAAGTAAGTAGAGGACAACACAACTTGGTAGAAATCATGGATTAAAAAGAGAAAAGTACTTAGAGATACATGAAATAACCATATTAAGTAAAGAATCTATGGTTTGTAATTTTTGTACAATGGCTAAAATAATCAAATATTCTAAATTTGTGCCTATCTAAGCACTGAAGGGCAGCATCAGTTGCTTCTAGTGAGATGAGGATGATACTAAAAATTATCCTCTGCCCTGGTCTAACAACTTGTCCTCCTTTGGGCCTGCAGGGAGGTGCCCACGACTGCCCACGACTGCCCATCCCTCGATTCCCCAGCGGCATTTGTTTCTGGTTTTCCTACCTTAAAAAATAACCAGTTTCTTTTCCTTCTACACCTTTTCTCCTTCCCATCCTTCCTGAACATTGCTTCTGATTCAACCTTCCCAGGCCTAGGGCATCAACTCAACTGTGTAACATCCTCTCCTCAGAAGCCTGGCCAGACAAAGGTGTGGCAGCGTTCTTCAGAGGGTGGTGGAAATATTCTCTTAGTCGTGGCAGTTGTTAAACTATATACATTTGCCTTTTCCTTTTTTAAAAATTTTATTGGGGCGCCTGGGTGGCTCAGTTGGTTAAGCGACTGCCTTCGGCTCAGGTCATGATCCCGGAGACCCAGGATCGAGTCCCACATCGGGCTCCCTGCTCGGCGGGAAGCCTGCTTCTCCCTCTCTCACTCCCCCTGCTTGTGTTCCCTCTCTGGCTGTGTTTCTCTCTGTCAAATAAATAAAATCTTTAAAAAAAAATTTTATTTATTTATTTGAGAAAGAGAGATCAAAAATAGGCAGAGAGGCAGGCAGAGAACAAGGGGGAAGCAGGCTCCCCGCTGGGCAGAGAGCCTGATGTGGAGCTCGATCCCAGGACCCTGAGATCATGACCTGAGCCAAAGGCAGATGCTTAACCCTCTGAGCCACCCAGGCGCTCCATACACATTTGTCTTATTGGATTGGGGCCCACCTCAGAGACCTCATTTAGCCTTAATTACCTCCATAAAGGACTTATTCCCAAATACAGTCACATTCTGAGGTGATTAGGACTTCAACACATGAATTTTAGGGGGTCAATTTATCCCATAATAGTGTATTTGCTGGCAACAGCCCTGCACTCCATAGAAGGTGGGGGCTGGTGATGAGGGCTTCTGAAAACATTAAAAATCCTTTGTGTGTATCAGAAAGGGTGATACTAAAAGTCCAAGGACTTTCCCCATGTTCCTTATTTGGACGCCATTTTGTGGCCAACACAGTTGTGACATGAGCGTGATCACAGAGTCATCAGCTCAAGCAACAAAAACTTGTGTGTGACATTCTACCCAGACTCTATGTAAGTGGGATCTCAGGTAAGTACTGGCAAAATAAATTGCCCTTCTAACCAGAAGTATCTGAAAAGCTGTTCATAAATAACAATGCCTGTGGTGAGAAATACCTCTGTTCCTAAGGGTGTTAGAAGACTAAGGCCTGGATCCATCAGACCAGTAGAGGATGAGAAATATGTAGAGACAAGGAGTATAAGCATGGTGATCCCACCTTCAGCTTTCTTACGGAAGCATTTTAAAGATCTTATTTATTTATTTGACAGAGAAAAACACAGCGAAAGATGGAACACAAGCAGGGGGAGGTAGAGAGGGAGAAACAGGCTTCCCGCCGAGCAGGGAGCCGATGCTGGGCTTGAACTGGACTCCAGGATCATGACCTGAGCCGAAGGCAGACGCTTAATGACTAAGCCACCCAGGCGCCCCTTATGAAAGCATTTTAGCAGAAATACTGCTAAGGTGGTCAGGAGCAAAGTTTGCAAAATCCTATGAATGTTAAAGAGCGGTAAAATACTTCTGTGGCTTACTGATCTTATAAGGAAGAGGGCTTTGGGAAAGAGTCTGGCATTTTCCCCAATGGTTAAATATACAGGTACGATATGACCCATCAATTCCATTCCTAGGTATAAAAAAGAAATGAAAACATACTGTCCACACAAAATCTCATCCATGAGCAATCCAGCAGCATTATTCATAATAGCCAGAAAGGGAAAACAACCCAAATGTCCACTGGTTGTTGACAGGATGAGAAAAATATGGTATAGCCACATAATGGAGTATTATTCAGTCATAAAAAGGAACGCAGTACTGAGTCACACCACGACATGGATGGACCTTGGAAACATCACACCAGGTGAAAAAAAGCCCAACTCATTAAACCATATCCTGTATGGTTCCATTTACAGAAAATATCCAGAACAGGCAAATCTAGCAGATTAGGGCTAGGAGAGAGGAGGGAAGTTGGGGGGTGGATGATAGCTAAGAGATGCAGAGTTTATCTCTGGGGTGATGAAAATGTTCTAAAATTGACCATGGGGATGGCGGCACAGCTCTATCAGTTGTACACATTAAGTGGGTGAATTGTATGGTATGGGAGTTATATCTCGATACAACTGTTTTCTTAGAAAAGAAAGTCCGTGCTGCTGCTGACACTAACCTTCCAAGAGGACGAAGGACTACAGCATCAGGAACCCGGAAAACGTGCTAAAAGCTATTCACATTGTTGATGCTAACCAAGAAGCAAGAGGGAAGAGAAAAAACAAAGAATAAAAAGGATCACTAAGGGCGCCTGGTTGGCTCAGTGGGTTAAAGCCT
>PITA01006634.1:64776-87695 GCA_004023965.1 Spilogale gracilis
TCCCAAATAAATAAAATCTTAAAAAAAAAAAAAAAGGATCCCTAAAATCTCCAAGTAATGTTCTCTGTAAGTGATAATGCATTTGAGAATACAGGGCAGGGTGGGGGGATTACAGCTGCTCTTTAAAAACCCTTTTCCTGGGGCTTCTGGGTGGCTCAGTCGTTAAGCGTCTGCCTTCCGCTCAGGTCATGATCCTGGAGTCCTGGGATCAAGCCCCACATCGAGCCCCACATCGAGCCCCACATTGGGCTCTCTGCTCGGCGGGATGCCTGCTTCTCCCCCTCTCACTCCTCCTGCTTGTGTTCCTTCTCTTGCTCTGTTTTTGTCAAATAAATAAATAAAAATCTTTTAAAAATATATAAAAAATAAAACCCCTTTTCTTTGGGGAAACTTAAAGTATCCCAAGTCCAGTCTGGAACATTTGACAAAGACAAGAAAACCACCCTAACCCAAGCAAACGCTGCAGTATTCAGAAGTCCCCAGAGATGATAAAATATAAAAAGACCCAGAAACTGCTGAGGCATTGAGACCAAGTCCCTGCAGAACTGGGGATGGTGGGAGGGAAGGATATTTTCTCCTTTTCCATCAGTTTCTTTTCTGAACACAAGTGCAGCATTCTATATCCTCCTGACGATGCAGAACCCTGTGACTGTGGAAACACAACCTTTGTCTTTGTTCCACTCAGGAGTGGACGGGTTGTGCCATTCTAGTTTTGGCTGATCCTCCAGGTCATGAAAAGCAACCCACTCTGGTTTCGGAAAGTTCAGCGGGTCACCACTCCAGATGGAGAACAAGACAGAGGAGCGCTTTAAAGTATAAAAGAGGAGTAAATGTGTCATTGCTGCCTGAGGAAACATACAATTTCTTGGCCCCTCCTCTTCACCCACACAACACTTTATTTATTTTTACCACACTGATGACTTGGTTCCTCTTGAGTCACTTAAGCACACAGATGAAGTCTTGTCTCTGTATCCCAGTGCCCAGCCCAGGGGCCAGTGCTGAATGGATTCTCAGAAAATTAGGTGGCTGAAGCTACTCTACATTTATCTGTGCTGCAGTCCGCCCGGGCTGCCATAATGAAATGCAGGCAGACCTCAGAGATATTGTTGGTTCCGTTCCGGACCACCGCAATACAGTGACTATTGCAATAAAGTGAATTCAATGGGTTTTTTGGTTTCCCAGGGCATAAAAATGTCATGTTTACACTACACTGAGTCTACTAAACGTGCAACAGCACAGTGTCTGAAAAAACAATGCATAGACTTTGTTTAAAATATAATTTCCTGCTAAAAACTGGTAACCATCAACTGAGCTTTCAGCCAGTCCACTGTTCTGCTGGTGGAGGGTCTTGCCTTAATGTTGATGGCTGGGGCTGATCAGAGTGGTGGTCACTGACGGCAGGGGGGCGGGGCTACGGCAATTTCTTAACAGTGAAGTCAGGCACATCATTTGACTTCTGCTTTCACGCACTATGTCTCCACAGCATGCAATGCTATTTGACAGCATTTTATCCACAGAACTTCTTTCAAAATTGGAGTCAGTCCTTGCAAACTTCATCTCAGAGGAAGAAGTCCTCTCTTCTTCTGCTTCGTTGATGGTATGTTTATGTAATATTCCAAATCCTTTGTTGATGTTTCAAAAATCCTCACATCGTCATCTCCAAGAGTAGATTCCACCTCAAGAAACTACTTTCTTTGCTCATAAATAAGAAGGAACTTCTTATCCTTTCAAGTTTTTAAGACTCGAAGCAATCTATCCCAGCTCCACTTCTAATTCTATTATTATTTTTTTAACCATTTCCACCTCATCTGCAGTTACTTCCTCCATGAAGTCCTGAACCCCTCAAAGTCATCTGTAGGGGTTGGAGAATTGATTTCTTCCAAACTCTTGGTAGAGTTGATATTTTAACTTCTTCCCATGCATCATGAATGTTCTCACAGCATGAAGAATGATGAATTCTTTCCAGAAGATCCACAGCTTACTTTGCCCAGATCCATCAGAGGAATCACTGTCTATATATGGCAATGATAACCCTACAAAACGTATTTCTTATGTAATAGGACTTGAAAGTCAAAATTACTCCTTGATCCATGGGCTGCAAAATGGATATGAAGTATGAAAACATTAATCTCAGTGAGTATCTCCATTGGAACTCCTGGGTGACTAGGTCCATTGTCAATGAGCAGTAATGTTTTTAAAGGAATCCTTCTTTCTGAGCAGCAGGTGTCAATGCTGGGTTTAAAGTATTTAGTACACCGTGTTATAAACAGCTGTGTTGTCACTCAGTCTTCATTGTTCCATTTCTAGGGCACAGGTAGAGTAGATTTAGCATAATTCTTAAGGGTCCTAGGATTTGGGGGGATGGTAAATGAGCACTGTCTGCAACTTAAAACCACCAGCATTAGCCTCTTACAAGAGTGTCAGCCTATCTTCTGAAGTTTTGAAGCCAGGTATTGACTTTTCTCTATCTATAAAAGTCCTGGATAGAATCTTCTTCCAGTAGAAGGCTGCTTTGTCTATATAGAAAATCTTTTTTTTTAGGATGCCTGGGTGGCTCAGTTGGTTAAGCGATTGCTTTCGGCTCAGGTCAGGGATCAAGTTCCACATCGGGCTCCATGCTCGGCGAGAAGCCTACTTCTCCCTCTCGCCCTCCCCTTCCTTGTGTTCCCTCTCTGGCTGTGTTTCTCTCTGTTGGATAAATAAAATCTTTTTTAAAGATTTTTTTTTTAAGATTTTATTTATTTATTTCACAGAAACACAGCGAGAGAGGGAACACAAGCAGGGGGAGTAAGAGAGGGAGAAGCAGGCTTTCTGCAGAGCAGGGAGCCCAATGATGGGCTTGATCCCAGGACTCTGGGATCATGACCTGAGCCGAAGGCAAACGCTTAATGACTGAGCCACCCAGGCGCCCCAGAAAATCTCTTGTTTGGTGTCACCACCTTAATTGATGATCCGAGCTAGATCTTCTGGATGACTTGCTGCAGCTTCTCCATCAGCACTTGCGGCTTCACTTTGAGCTTGGATGTCATGGAGACGGCTGCTTTCCCCAAACCTCATGAACCAGCCTCTCCCAGCTTCAGACTTTTCTTCTGCAGCTTCGTCACCTCTTTCAGTTTTCACAGAATGGAAGACAGGGCCTCACTCTGGATTAGGCTTTGGATGAAGGGCATGTTGTGGATGGTCTGAACTTGTATCTAGACCACTCAGATCTCTAGATCAGCAATAAGGCTCTTTCACTTTCTTTCTGGAGCAGCAATTTTAATTTCCTTCAAGAACATTTCCTTTGCATTCATGACATGGCTGTTTGGAGCTTTTGGCCTGTCTTGGCTTTGGGCACACCTTCCTCACTGGGCTTAAACATTCCTAGCTTTGATTTAAAGTGAGGGACGTGCAACTACTTATTTCACTTGAACACTTAGAGGCCATTATAAGGTTATTAATTGACCTACATTCAATATTTCTGTGTCTCAAGGAATAGGGAGGCCTTAAGGAGAGAGAGGGAGAGAGATGGGGGAATGACTGGTTCATGGAATAGTCAGAACACACGTAACATTTAGTGTTTGTTTGCCATTTTATGTGGGTGAGGTTCATGGCGCCCAAAACAGTCACAATAGTTATATCTAAGATCACTGATCACCATAACAAATATAATAATAATGATGATGAAAAAGTTTGAAATGTTATGAGAATTATCAGAATGTGACACAGAGGCACAAAATGAGCAAATGCTTTTGGGAAAATGGCCCCAATAGACTTCTTAAATACAGAGTTGCCACAAACCTTTAATTTGTAAAAAAAAAAAAAAAAAAAAAAAAAAAAAGCATTATCTGTGAAGCACAATAAAGTGCAATAAAACAAAGTATGCCAGTACCACAGGCTAGGTGGCTTAAACAACAGATTTATTTCTCATAGTTTTGGAGGCCAAAAGTCTAAAATCAAGGTGCTGACAAGAAAAGCCTCTTGCTGAGGCCATTTCTCATGGTTTGTGGGAGACTACTCTCCTGCTGTGTTCACATGACCTCTCTTTGCTGTGCTTGTGGGAAAGAGACAGGATGTATGTGCTGGCTTCTTCCTCTTATAAGAATACTAATCCCATCACGGGGTCCCACTCTCAAGACCTCATCTAACCCTAATTACCTCCCACAGGCCCCATCTCTAAATACATTCATATTGTAGGTTATGGCTTCAGTGCCTGAATTTGGGGGAAGACACAATTCAATCCATATTGACATGCAATATACCACACAACACTATGCTAAATGTAAATCAGATTAATCAACTGTAAAGAGAATGTGCGTACAGAAAAGTATACCAGGGTAAGAATATAGCTAGATGAATTTTCACAAAGTGAACACCCCTAGGTAACCATTACCAAAATAAAAAAGATGGCATAGGGGCGCCTGGGTGGCTCAGTTGGTTAAGCGACTGCCTTCAGCCCAGGTCACGATCCCGGAGACCTGGGATCGAGCCCCACATTGGGCTCCCTGCTCCGCAGGGAAGCCTGCTTCTCCCTCTCTCACTCCCTCTGCTTGTGTTCCCTCTCTCACTGTGTTTCTCTCTGTCAAATAAATAAATAAAATCTTAAAAAAAAAAAAAAAAGATGGCATACACTAGCCCCTCCTCCCAAGTCCACTCGATGCTTCCTTCCAATCAGCACTCCCACCCTCTGCCCCCCAAACAAGATTAAACACCAAAGATTTGTTTTGTCTGTTTCTGAATAATGCGTAAGGAGAATCATACACTATGGATTCCTTTTTTTTTGGTCTGGCTTCTTTTGTTCAGTGTTATGTTTGTGTATGTTCATCTTCATTGCTGTGTGGTGTTCTGTTACAGGAATACATCCTCATTGTTTCTAGTTTTTGACAATTATGAATAATGCTTCTATAAACATTGTTATACTTGCCTTTTGTACACACACGCACACACCCAATCATACACATTATTGATGGGAGTGCACCGAGGTGTCAAACTGATAGGTCACAGGAATATGTATGTTCCTTTATGGTAGATAAGGTCAAACAGTTTCAAAGTGGTAGCATCAATTTACCCTCTGGATGCCATTTGCTAGTTCTCCTCATCCTACCCCTGCCAACACCTGAAGCTGTCAATCTTTCAAAGGTTTACCATTCTAGTAGGTATGAACTGGTTTCTTGTTGCATTTTTTGTTATAAATTTTCATTTTCCTGATTCTAATAGGATTGGGCTTTTTTTTTTTCATATTGTGTTGTCCACCTGGATATCTTCTTTTATAAAGTATCTGTTGCCAAATTTCTTTTTTTTTTTTAAGATTTTATTTATTTGACAGAGAGAAACACAGCTAGAGAGGGAACACAAGCAGGGGGAATGAGAGAGGGAGAAGCAGGCTTCCTGCCGAGCAGGGAGCCCGATGTGGGCCTCTATCCCAGGTCTCCGGGATCATGACCTGAGCGGAAGGCAGTCGCTTAAACAACTGAGCCACCCAGGAGCCCCTGTTGCCAAATTTCTACTGAGTTGTCTTTAACATTTCTTGAAATGTGGGCACTTTTATATATTAACCAAGATGAACTCTGTCAATTTTATGTGTTATAAATATTTTCTCCCGCTGTATGGCTTGTCTTTTAACTCTCTTAATAGTGTGTCTTTATAAAGAAAAAGTCTTAAGTTCAATATAATCTAATTTATTGACATTTCTTTTTTGATCAGTGTGTTCTGTGTTCTGTTTAAGAAACTGTCTCCATCCAAGTCATGAACATATTCTCATGTGAACTTCTAGAATTTTCAGTATTTTACAGTTCAGATTTTGATCTATAATCCTCACAAGACCCATTTTAATTTTTATTGATGTGTAGCTTACAGAAGGTGCACAAATCTTAACTATTCTGTTTGATGAATTTATATACATATACAATACATATACATATATATGTATACAAATGTATATATACATAATTGACTTTTAGACAACTTGAATTACATGGCTCGACTTAGACCTGAATTTTTTCTATAAATACAGTACAGTATTATAAATTTTGTCTTGTGATTTTTTTTTTTTAAAGATTTTATTTATTCGACCGAGAGAAACACAGCCAGAGAGGGAACACAAGCAAGGGGGAGTGAGAGAGGGAGAAGCAGGCCTCCTGCCCAGCAAGGAGCCCGATGTGGGACCCGATCCCAGGTCTCCGAGATCATGACCCGAGCCGAAGGCAGTCGCTTAACCAACTGAGCCACCCAGGCGCCCCGTGTCTTGTGATTTTAATAAAATTTTCTTTTCTCCAGCTTACTTCACTGTAAGCAAACAGTAGATGATACACATAACATATAAGATATATATTAATCAATCATCTATGTTCATGGTAAGGCTTCCAGTCAACAAAAGGCTATTAGTAGTTAAGTTTTTAGGGAGCCAAAAGTTATATGCAGATTTTCTACTGTGCAAGGAGTTGATGACTGAACCCTCATGCTGTTTTCTCTCTTTTTTTTTTTTTTAAGATTTTATTTATTTGACAGACAGAAACACAGCCAGAGAGGGAACACAAGCAGGGGGAGTGAGAGAGGGAGAAGCAGGCTTCCTGCCAAGCAGCGAGCCCGATGTGGGACTCGATCCCTGAGTCCCTGAGCCAAAGGCAGTCACTTAACCAGCTGAGCCACCCAGCCACCCCTGAACCCTCATGTTGTTTAAGGGTCAACTTGTATGTGTGTGTGTGTGTGTGTGCGCGCGCGCGCGCGTATATACTACCCAGATCAAGATACTGAACATTTCTCACACCCTAGAGGATCTCTCATACCTTTTTCAGTCCATAACCCCCAAAGGTAACAAGACTTTGCCTATAACACCATCAACTTTTGCCTGTTTTTTGACTTTATATGCGTGAAAACATATATCTGAGACTCTTTTGTGTCTGATTATAAGGTGCACAACATCACATGTGTGATTCATCCACATTGTTGCATGTTGCAACTCTTCATTTCCATTACTGTAGAATATCCTATCATATGAATACATCACAACTTATTTATGTACTCTCCTTCTGATGGACATGTGGATTGTTTCTTATTTCAGGGTATAATGAATAGAATTGCCATGAACATTCTTGTGCATGTCTTTTGAAGGATATAAATACTCATTTCTGTTGGCCGTCTACCAGGATGCACAAAATTTTGATGTTACCATACTATAAAAGCCATTTATATTTGTCAAGCTCTACCTGCCAAGTATGTATAACATATTTTAATTGTTCCCACAACCATAATTCTTATTAGAAAAAAAGTGAAGACATTTTTACTTCTTTGAAATAATTTCAGACATATACCAAATTGCAAAAACCACACAAAAAAATGTCAATATGCTCTGCATCAAAATTCCCCTATGTCAACATTTCACCATATTTGGTTTATCATTAATAATCTTGTGTGCATGTGTGTGTGTGGGGGGGTTGACACTGTTGAAGAGTACTGGCCAGTTACTTTGTAGACTCTATAAATTTAGGTTTGTGTGACATTTCCTCGCGATTAGATTCAGGTTTATGTATTTGGAGCAGGAATACACAGATGTGATGCTGTGTTCTTCTCAGTATGTCATATCAGAAGGCACATAGTGGTGATTTCTCCCATTGCTGCTGTTGTTAATTTTAATCACTTGGTTAAGCACTATCTGCAAGGCTTTTCCACTGTAATATCACTATTCTTCCCTGTGTTATTAGCCAGTCTTACAGGAAGATGCTTTGGGATTATGTAAATTGCCTATTTCTCTTCCTACTTTTGTTTCCTGGTTTTACCATTCATTGATGATTCTTTTAAAAAATTTTAATTCCAGGGGCGCCTGAGTGGCTCAGTTGCTTAGGCGACTGCCTTCGGCTAGGGTCATGATCCTGAAGACCTGGGATCGAGTCCCACATCCGGCTCCCTGCTCGGCGGGAAGCCTGCTTCTCCCTCTCTCACTCCCCTTGCTTGTGTTCCCTCTCTGGCTGTGTTTCTCTCTGTCAAATAAATAAATAAAATCTTTTATAAAAAAAATTTTTTTTTAATTCCAGAACAGTTAACATACAGTGTTATTCCATTCATGATTTTTGACTGAAATAATTTTTGTGGAAGTGGCTGAAAACCAGTTTTGGTTTTTAATACGTTCAAATTTTTCCAAAAATCTTACAGCGATAATCGGGATTTCTCACAAATGCAACTGAAGTCCAGAAGATCACCAGACATTTATCCATAAAAATACCCCCAAAGTCACCTTGAGAGATAACAACAAACAAACAAACAAACAAAAAACCTAGCAAACTCGAGGTGGTGGCAGCATTCTCATGCAAACTGCAGCCACCCCCTGGGAGTCTGAGAGTCAGCCAAAGAGGACAGAAAAGGAACTCTCTCCTAAGTCTCCGCTTCTGCTCAAACCACCCCCAGACCTTCTTGGTGCAGACTGAGAAAAAATGTTTTGCACCCTCAAAGCTTCTCCTTCTAGAAGGAGCACCTAGGTCAGCCAGAGTGGGGACGGGGAGCAGGGGCCAAGTCCTGCAGCTCCTGAGGGCCCCCAGAGTTCAGCCTGTGCTTCCCTGGAGACAAAGCAGAAGGTGAACTTTGCCCTTTGTTTCCAGGAGATTCCTTCTAGCTAGGATCTGCTCACCTGCTTAAGCAGCAGACCCAGCACAATCAATCCATAGAGATCCTAATATCCTGTTGGTTAACTAGTGAGGCTCTCTGGGAGCAAAGTCACCAAGTGAGTTGACACATAAGCAGGTTCCAATTTATAAGTGGATGAAGTCTCAAAAGCTCATTCTGCGAGCCAAGGGTGAGAAATATGGTCTCTGCAAGGTTGGCTCATTAAACCGATAACTCACAGAATAGCTGCACAGGTGACTGAGGGCTGAAAAGGGAATCTTCACCTAGAACATGATCCCTGCAAGATGAAGACTTTGACTCAAGCACCAGGAAGACAATTTGCTTCAACTTGTCCAGGACAGTTTTACTCAGCAAGACCCAACTGATGCATCAGGCATTGTGCAGAGCACCGAGAAACCAAGGATGGGAAAGACATGGCCTCTGCCCTTGAGAGGCTTACAGCAATGTGAGGTTTCTGCCAACAGTAGATCTAGGGCCACCAAGACTCCAGTGGATGGTGCAGCATGGGCTCCACAGTCCCAACAGGTATATTCAGACTGGCTGGTCATGAGCAGTCTCAAGAGTGAGGGCTGCCTGCCCAGTGGGCACCCAAGCCTGGTCCAATTTTACCAGGAAAGGAGACACATCCACAAGCTGTTTCTTTTCTCTCTGACCCACAGAGTAATATAGCTTTCAGACTTGTACCTGTTGTTCCTGCTTTTATCAATCCCTCCCTCATGTTTCTTGAAAACATTAGCATTCTCAAAGAAGGAACCAAAGACAGTAGAAGGGTACAGTCTGATAAAAGGCTATCTTTTCTGCCTGAGCCTCCAACTCTGAAACCTGCCATTGTTGGACCAACGCCACAGCTGGCTATAATACTTCATCAGAGCTGGTATACCACAATTTTAAGAGCATCATGTCTTTCTTTTTTTTTTCCCTCCCAAAGATTTTAATTTTAAGCTATTTCTACTCTCAACATGTGGCTCGAACTTACCACCCTGAGTTCGAGAGTTGCTTGCTTTAATGACTGAGCCATCCAGGTACCCTAAGCGTCATGATTTTCTACGCGACCAAGAAAGACAAAAAGCTGCCAAGTGAATGACGATGCAAAGGAAGACACAGCCCAACTTCAGAGCTATTGACATGTGAGCAAAGATGCACGCAGGAATCAGTTTAAAATGATCATTCTGGTTAATCTGGCATGCTCCAAATGCTGTGTGTGAGGTGTTGAGACAGGAACCCAGGAGGAGATAAAAGGCCATTCCAGTCAAATGGGGAAACACCCTCAACATCGGAACTTCTCCTTCTGTCCTTTCCCTCCCAAGGCCCCAACCCCAACCAGCCAGGACCTATTCCTCGTCCATCGCACCCATATTCTTTCTAGGCTAAGGAGTAAAGGCATCTGGTTTTACCACACTCCCTCCTCTCCCATCCAGCCCAGGGACTGCAGCTCCATCTGCCCACTCATCCCACTGTAGGGTGAGTACCTCCCCAAATCCTGCAAACCCAAGCCCAAAGCCTAGACTGTTCAGCCTCCCTCTGCAACTCTCCCACTCTCCCATCACTGTCCTACAGTGTGATTTTAACATGTTGCCCCACTTTTTCTTTTGTTTTCCTCCCTACAAGAAAAATGAAATAATTTGTCCAAAGTGTAGCCATGAGGTCAGATAATTATGGAATCCAAAATGCTTTGAGTCTTAAAAAAAAGATCTAAGATTAATGGAGACTATGACAACAGTCTTGTTTTTATGAGTATTGCCTTTTTCAAGATGCCTGACTCCTAACACCATGCTTTATGTCTGTCCTTTTAAACAAATATTTCACAGCTTAGGAATGTGAGTGAGAGCAGCGGCTCTGGTGAGCAAGGCCTCAGCTTGCAATCTGAAAGATGAAATGAGATGAGTTTTATCCAAAAAGAAAAGTCAAACAGTCTCCAGTATTATAAACTGCATAACCATCAAACTGGGCATAGCAGCTACCCCTTGCGCCTTAGGGAAATACTGGAAACACACACACACAACCACCAAATCAACCAAAACATAAACCAATTTTCAAGTTAGTTTGAAGAAAGTTCTGTCCCAACAAAGCCAACGATGCTCTGGAGACTGCCTCCGAGGAGGGGAGGGCCAGTCCTGGGTCCCGCAAGGTGCCCGGGTAAGAGTAACACGCAAACACACCGAGAAATCCATGAGAGCTCAAACAGGCAGGCGGGCGGCTGGGCCGGATCTCACCTTCAGCGGACTTGGGACAGCCAGCAATCGGAGCGGGGCAGGCAGGGCAGGGGTAAGAGGGCCGGAGAGGGTGCGGAAGCGTGGGCACAGGCCTGGAGGACAGGGCCGGCTGGGCAGGGAAAGGAAGCAGGTGCAGGCTTCCCGGACCGTGGGGCTAGAACGACAGAGGGCCGGGATGAGGAGAGGCGCGGGTTCCTACCTCCAGGGCCGCCAGGGACTCCCCGCGCCCCCAACGTTGCACGTTGCACCGGCGGGATGCACCTGAGCAGGCAACAGCCGCCCAGCATCGGAGAGCGCGCGCTGATGGCGCCCCTCAGCCCCGCCACGTGCGCACTCACGTCCGCACCCGCGTGCACGCCACGCGCAGCGCCGGAAGCCCACGCGTGGCCGGAACTCCCTGCCCAGAGGCCCCAGCCGCGCCGGCTGAGCGCTCCGAGCTTTTGTCCTGTGCCCTCCACTTCACCCGCGGTAAATCGCAGGATCCTCACTTGGGAACAGGGCTTCCGGGCAGACGGGGACAGTGAGGCCCAGAGGGAAAGGGCCACTTCCCAAGGCACACCGACCGAGGGGGGTGACGCCAGGATTTGAACCCTGGCCCACCGTGGCCTCTCCCCCATCAGTTTTCCCAAGCAAAGACACTGACCGTGGTGAGTTTCGAGAACCCTCTGCTCATAACCACCATCCGTGATTATTATTCACCGTGTTTTGCTTTGAGAACAGACATGTGTGTTCTAGGTATGTGTATCTGAGTGTGTGTGTGAGTGTGTGTGCATGCGCTTTGGAGAATGTCGGCCCCAACAGTCATACTCCACAAACACTGGTTGGGCCCCACTCTGTTCCTGGCCTGGAGCTAGGCTGTTTACACAGTCTTTCTCCTTATTCTCAGCCTGTCCTGTCATGAATTAAAACCCATATCCTATTCTTCTGGGGCACTGATTTTTTTTTTTAATATTATTTTATTTTTTCAGTGTTCCAAGATTCATTGTTTATGCCCCACACCCAGTGCTCCATGCAATAGGTGCCCTCAGTACCCACCACCAGGCTCACCCATCCCCCCACACCCCTCCCCTCCAAGGCCCTCAGTTTGTTTCTGAGTCCAAAGTCTCTTATGTTTTGTTTCCCTCCTGGAATTACCCTACTTCCCATTTCCTTTCCTTCTCCTACTGTCCTCTATATTATCCCTTATGCACTGCAAGTAAGTGAAACCATGTGAAAATTGACTTTCTCTGCTTGGTTTATTTCACTCAGCATAATCTCTTCCAATACAGTCCATGTTGCTACAAAAGTTGGGTATTCATCCTTTCTGATGGAGGCATAATATTCCATTGTATATATGTACCACATCTTCTTTATCCATTCATCTGTTGAAGGGCACGTTGGCTGTTTCCACAGTTTGGCGATTGTGGCCATTGCTGCAATGAACATTGGGGTACATATGGCTCTTCTTTTCACTACATCTGTATCTTTGGGGTAAATACCCAGTAGTGTAATTGCAGGGTCATAAGGTAGCTCTATTTTTTATTTTTTAAAGAAATTTCCACACTGTTTTCCAAAGCAGTTGCACCAACTTGCATTTCCACCAACAGTATAAGAGGGTTCCCCTTTCTCCACAGCCTCTCCAACCCTTGTTTCCTGTCTTATTAATTTTGGCCATTCTGACTGGTGTAAGGTGCTATCTCAATGTGGTTTTGATTTGAATTTCCCTGATAGCTAGTGACGATGAACATTTTTTCATGTGTCCGTTGGCCATTTGTATGTCTTCTATGGAGAAGTGCCTCTTCATGTCTCTTGCCCATTTTTTGATGTGTTCATCTTCTTTTTGGGTGTTGAGTTTGAGGAGTTCTTTATAGCTCTTGGATACCAGCCCTTTGTCTGTAGTGCCATTTGCAAATATCCTCTCCCATTCCGTGGGTTGCCTCTTTGTTTTGTTGAGTGTTTCCTTTGCTGGGGGCACTGATTTTTAATTAGGCAGCATAAATAGCTAATTAATCGTCCTCCTGCATGGGTTTCCAGGCAGGAGTGTGGTGCAGTTGAGCTGAGCTGGCTAGTGCTACAGCGGGCAGTCTGGCTAAGCCCTTACCCTGAGGGAGCCCTCTGCTGGGGCCAGGACATGAGGGAGAGAAGGCAGAGGCCTTGGTGTGTTCGTTGGAAGGCCTTCCTAGCAACATTGCTACTTGACCTTTACTTCCTGTGATCAGCTCCACTAGGAGTTTGGGTTCATTTATTCATCTGACTTCCATTTGTTAAAAGGAGTAATGAAGAGGTTGAAAGGATCCCATCTGAACTCCTTCCTGTTCTTTGGAGAATGCTTGCCATTTAAAAAAATTTTTTTTTACTCCTGCCATCTTAAATGTTTTAAATATACATAGGTAAATTCATTTCAATGAGCATCATTTGAAAGTTTAATATGAAGAGACCAAGACAGCCAGCCCCAAGCAAAGGTGAAATACTAACCTATTCAAGAATAATCCCTTTTCAGTTGAAAATAGAGTGACCTGGGGCGCCTGGGTGGTTCACTTGGTTGGGCCTCTGCCTTCGGCTCAGGTCATGATCCTGGAGACCCGGGATTGAGCCCCACATCGGGCTCCCTGCTCGGCGGGAACCCTGCTTCTCCCTCTCTCACTCCCCCTGCTTGTGTTCCCTCTCTCGCTGTGTTTCTCTCTATCAAATAAATAAAATCTTAAAAAAAGAAAAGAACAGGTAATTAAAAAAAAAAAAGAAAGAAAGAAAAGAAAATAGAGTGACCCTACGCTCCAGCAATCGCACTACTGGGTAGTTAACCTCAAAGATACAAATGTAGTGATCTGAAGGGGCACATGCACCCTGATGTTTATAGCAACAATGTCCACAATAGCCAAACTATGGAGCGAGCCTAGATGTTCATCATCAGATGAATGGATAAAGAGGATGTGTGTGGACACACGCGCACAGACACACACACACACACATATTATATACACACACACACCCTAGAATATTATGCAGCCATCAAAAAAACAACGCCTTGCCATTTGCAATGACGTGGATGGAACTAGAGGGTATTACGCTAAGCGAAAAAAGTCCATCAGAGAAAGACAAGTATCAGATGATCTCACTGACATGAGGAATTTGAGAAACAAGACAGAGGAGCATAGGGAAGGGAGGGAAAAATGAAGCATGGAATCAGAGAGGGAGAAAAACCGTTTCTCAGGAAACAAACAGGGTTGCTGGAGGGGAGGGATAGGGTGGCTGGGTGATGGACACTAGGGAGGGTTAGTGCTATGCGGAGTGCTGTGAATTGTGTAAGACTGATGAATCACAGACCTGTACCCCCAAACGAATAATATACGTTAATAAAAAAAAAAGAATGACCATTTTTTTAAAAGGATTTTATTTATTTGGACACCAGGGTGGCTCAGTTATTAAGCATCTGCCCTGTGGAAGCCTGCTTCTCCCTCTCCCACTCCCCCTGCTTGTGTTCCCTCTCTCGCTGTTTCTCTTTCTGTCAAATAAATAAATAAAATCCTTAAGAAAAATCAAACTCACAAAAAGGAGAAGAGCCACGTTTTAGCCAGAGGGGTTAATGTGATTATGTGAATGAATATTAAGCCTGTGTCTGAGCTTCCTGAAAGCTAGAAATGAAAGTGTGTGTATGGGGGTGGGAATGGGCACAAGGGGCTACATTCTTCTCTATAATAGAGTTTCCATTGTAGAAGGAAATAAAATTTTTCTTTATTTTCAATTACAAAAGTAACTTCTCATATAGGATCTTATACAAGGACATTATGTAACAAAACTCAGAAAATTTTCAATGACTGGTATAGCAAAAGATGATAAACAATTGCCCTGTGTAATGCATTCATCCATTCAGTAGTCAACACTGAGCAGCTATCATGCATTGGTCACCTAGACACAAAACCCAGCAAAAAGATAATTACCCTTCTGCAAACAGTCCTTTACTCACCTCTTCTGTGGGGGTCAGTGGGACCTGACTGACTCAGGAAGAACAGATCCCCTGGGCCCACGCCCAGCAGGATGGGGATGAAGAGAGATGGAGGGAAGAGGGGAAAGGAAGAGATGGCATAGGGGGAGACAGGAGAATTAGGAATTCCCAAGTGGAGCTTATGTTTCTCTCTGGAAGAATAAAGGGGGCTCCATAGGATTGGGGAGAGGGTCACTGAGTGAGAAAAGGGTTTTGGGAGGGAAGGGTGGCAATTCACTTTTGTTCCTGTGCTACTCCCCTGGTTGACTACAACCAGTGCTTTTGTTTCTTACACACACACACACACACACACACACACACACACGTAAGGAAAAATCTTCCTCTGATCCCTCTGAGCCCCAGCTACCACCAGCCCTCATGCTGACAGCGGTTCCAGGCGACCCATTTTGGATTTGTGGCATCTGCACAAAAACATCTGATTTGTGGGGTGCCTGGGTGGCTCAGTTGGTTGAGTGACTGCCTTCGGCTCGGATCGTGATCCCGGAGACCCGGGATCGAGTCCCACATCGGGCTCCCTGCTCCGCGGGGGGCCTGCTTCTCTCTCTCTCACTCCCCTTGCTGTCTCGCTGTGTTTCTCTCTGTCAAATAAATAAAAAATAAAAAAAAAAAAAAAAAAAAAAAACATCTGATTTGTTCTGACCTGGCTTTGCTGCCAGAAAGGTCCTAACTCCCAGCAGGCTGCTGGAGGTCCAGCCACTTTATCACACATTCCTCAGGCCTCTCTAGGTGGCCCTTGAGGTCTGGGTTGTCCCTGGCTGAAGCAGGATCCCAGCAGGGCTGCACATAGCAACTCCCTCTACGTCCCCCCTCTCCACCTCACCCGAATCATTATAATAAAAAATTGGCCATACACATGCCTTTGCAAGTTGTCTGGGCCTCTGTGGTCAGAGCAACAGAAATGCAGATTAGGTCTCTTTTATGATCCCATTCTTTCAAGCTTGTGAGAACTCTGCCCAAACCAAGAACAACGCCGTACCCCTTCCAGTTTCTTGTGATGATTCAAGGAAGAAGCCACATTTTCCACTGTTTGAATAGGGGCCAGTCTTGGCCCTTGGAAAGGACTCAATACAATCTGGTTAACATTCAAAGAATCTCTAAGTCCATAAGATAAAGAACCTCCCCTAATTAAGAATATAAATAGCCAATTAAAAACTGTTTTCTTCATTTGGATAGGTAATACATTCACATAGTCAGAACAAAACCCAAAATAGTGTAAGAGGTCTGCAGGGGGTCTTTGTCCCACCCTGCCTTCGTGGCCCTGTTCCTTGCCAACCACCACCACTTTCTCGCCCCCACAAATGCACAGAAGTAGCTACTTGCATTGGCTTCCTTTGTATCCTTCTGGAGTTCTGGGTAAATACAAGCAACTACGAATATAGTGAATGACCATTTTATTTTATTTTTAAAGGTTTTACTCACTTATTTGAGAGAGAGAATGCACAGAGGGGGAGGGAGAAGTAGACTCTCCCCTGAGCAGCGAGCTGAGCCGGATGCAGGGCTTGATCCCAGGACCCTGGGATCATGACCTGAGCTGAGGGCAAACACTTAACCGACTGAGTGCCCCATGAATAGCCCATTTAAAGCCAGCATTAACTCACCACTGACAGCGTTAGACACAGTTCTGAACGCTTTGCAAGTGTTAACTCATCTGGTCCTTACAGCAGCTCCAGAGGTGGTCTTATGCCCAAAAGAAAGAAGATAAAACAGGCAAAAAGAAATTAAAGAGCTGGTTTGAGAGGCTGAGCCTGGCAGTTCATAGAAGAGGAAATGCAAATGGCCATATGAAGAGATGCTCAGCTGCCTTGGAGGTCAGGGAACTGAAAATGCAAATACGAACAGCATCTCATTTTTTACCCACCCACGGGGCAAACTGCAAAAGGTGGGGAACTTTCAGCTTTTGGAGGTGGGTTCTGGCACTCATAGGCCCTGCTGGTGGGAACAGGAATTGCTGCAAACTTCTGGGAAACACAATTTGGCAGAATTTATTGTTGTTTAATATACACACCCTCCAAAATATAAGGCTTGGTGTACACAGACATGCATTGCAGCATTGTTTGAGAGGGAAAATGTTCTGAATATTCACCAAAGGGGAAATGGGTAGATTATAGCATATTTATAGTAACAAACACTATGTGGCAATTACATCAAATGAGTTAGATCTATAAGTATTGATCTGTAATGTCCACAAAATATCTTTTTAAAAACAATTTGCTAATTATTTTTATGGCAATATATGTTTTTTTTTTTAAAAGATTTTATTTATTTGACAGAGAGAAACACAGCGAGAGAGGGAACACAAGCAGGGGGAGTGAGAGAGGGAGAAGCAGGCTTCCCGCCGAGCAGGGAGCCCGATGCGGGACTCGATCCCGGGTCTCCGGGATTATGACCTGAGCCAAAGGCAGTCGCTTAACCAACTGAGCCACCCAGGCGCCCCAATATATGTTTTTATAATTGATATTCACTTATATGTCTGTATACTTTAAGAGACATCCCTTATATGTGCATCTGTTTTAATATGTCTGTATGAGCATGGAGCAGTGATTCTCAATCACGGTGATTTTGCCCTCCAGGGGATACATGGCAATGGCTGAAGACATTCTTGGTTGTCACCACTGGGGAATGCTAATGGCAGAAATGCTAAAAATCCGACAGTGCACACAGGACTGTACCCTACCCTGCAAAGAATTATCCAACCCAAAATATCAATGGTGTTGAAGTTGAGAATTCCTGGCATAGAGAAAGGAAAAAAAAAATGGAAAAACACAAAACTGTTAACACTGAACCCTTTCCTTACTCATCATATATGTTTGACTTATTATAATATGTAGTTACTTAGACCACTAAAAATTATCCTATGAAAGTAAAAATATAATAGTGAAAGTTTTTTATTTTGGCAAAGACAATGATGGAGCAGGAGTAGGGGAGATTGTCTCCCAAGGAGACGTTATGGGACAGGGATGTGAGCAGAGGATGGTGGGAGCTGGAGGCAGCAGGGATGCTTAGAGACTGGTCCTGACGTTGGAGCTCACCTGCAAAGTCTGAAGAATCCCAGGTCTTTTGTGAGCTGAATAAGGACCTGCAAAAATGTCCTATAATTAGGCATAAACCTTACTTCCATTTCATAGACTGGAGTGAACCATCTTATGGTCAGGCAGCAGGGAATCCTAACACCTCACAACTCCATTTCCCACTGGTCTGCTGAGAGTTGGGTTAGGTGCTTCTTGGCAGAGAGTGGTCAGTGAAGATGGAAAAATTCTGGCTTAAACAACAGGAGAATTAAACAGGATTTTTTGCTGCAGGCCTAATCAGAACCTTTAATGTGCTAGAATGTGCATCTCCAAGAGGGAATTCAGTAAATGCAGGACTTCCCAAGTCCTTTTTACTGACAGCATCTCCTGAGACTAGGATCCTCTGCAATTCTCTCTGGGAAATACTAATTTAATCTAATCAGTTTTTATTGATGAGGAAATTGTTGGACAAAAGACAAAGTGACTGCCTAGGCTAACTGGTGGGGTTCCATCCCAGAACACCTGTATTTCAGACCAATGCTCTTTCCTTAGCATTAAACATGTAACCACAGGTACAAATCAACTCTAGATTCTTGGGGAACATTCGTAAGATTTATGGAATTTTTCCCCCCAATTTAATTTGGTGCGGTTGCACTGGAGGTTAGAGAGAAGGGAGTAATACTGGAAACCATTTGAAGCAACTACCCACCTTTAAAGAGGATCAAGTCATTCTTTGCTTGCTGGAGGGGGCACCCATGAAGACCAAATGTGCTCCTGTGAAGAGATGCTCCACCAGGTCCTTTTGAAAATATAACCTGCATGGGACAGATGGAAACATCTAGGACGTCAACCCTCCCCAGTGTACCTCAAACTGACCTCACTGGGCCAGGAAAAGCCCTAGAAAACTTATTCTGTATAATCTCTCCAAGAAGAAAATTGATTAAAATTTACTTGCTCCTGTTACAAGCCGGGCTTCTGGAAGGCACTGAGAATTCAACAATGAACAGAGCATAATTCTTGCTCTGAAGGGAAACTCCATGTGGTAGAGAAACATATTCCAATGGAGCCAGACTGAGAATGGGCTATACTGACAATGTGGACAGGCAGTGTTTACACTTTCAAATGTCTACCCTTCTTTTTTTTTTTTTTTAAGATTTTATTTATTTGACAGAGAGAAACACAGCCAGAGAGGGAACATGAGCAGGGGGACTGAGAGAGGGAGAAGCAGGCTTCCTGCCGAGCAGGGAGCCCGATGTGGGACTCGATCCTGGGTCTCCAGGATCATGACCTGAGCTGAAGGCAGTCACTCAACCAACTGAGCCACCCAGGCGCCCCCAAATGTCTACCCTTCTAAGAAGCTTGCACACCTCAGCTTGAGGGCCACGGGAACTATGGAAGATGTTTTCGGTTTTAACAAGAGAACTTTGGGCCAGGTACCTTCGGTGACCCCATTTCCCATTATCAACTTCCCCCTATTTTGTTTGGGGCATATTATGCTCAGAGACCGAAACCGTCTTTACCAATAATTTATTTAACATCTGTTCATTGAGGGGATTAAAATTTATAATATTTCACAAGCCAATAGCATACAGGACGTCGTTTTATAAAGCCAATAAAGAAATAGCATACTTCAAACCGCTGATAGGTTAATTATGTTATTGTTCCGGGCAAAGGGGGATGAAAGTGCAAATTTAATTGAGGTGTGCCTTTCCACACTGGGTGGAGTCAGTTCTTCCAACTTAAAGCTTGGTATCAGCTTCCAGCGTAGGTTTCTCACTGCCAGGGCACCAGTGTTGGCTTGGAAGGGATCACTAAACGGATTGTGCCACTGCCCAGGAGTGCCAAGGCTGGAACAGATGCCCCTTAAGACTGCTGCAGGGTTTAACACCACTGCTGACCAAAAGTAGCCTCGCTAGGGCAGGAGAAAGTGTCTCAAGATCTTCAGTGAACTATTTAGATCGAGAAAGAGTGGCCTTGCCCAGACTGAACACTCTGGAGTTGCTGGTCAAACCTCCTGGTTTTTAAAGTTTAAAAGTCTGTTACATGATGCACCCACTGCTATGGTGTTAATGACATAAAAGTCCTCTCCACGCTGAGGGCGAGAGTTCATTAAGTCCTAATAACCCAACTTCAAAACAAGTTCAAAACACAGACAACGTTGTCCAAATCAAGCTTTCAAAACATTGATTTGAAATCATAACGAGTCAGGACACAACAGCGTCCCTTAGCTCCTTGGTTAATAACCTCCGGGTGTAGCCCACCCCCTCACTCCACATCACCAAGCGTCCTGGTCCCGGGAGGGGCCCTGAATCTGGCTCAGGGTCCCACCTCCCCGGACCTCGTCACCCACAAGGGTTTCGACATTTCAGCACCACTGTAACAGGAAACTGCCGGAGGGTCCTGCCCAAGTTCTTACAGACTGGCCCATGCAACAAGTTCGCGATGCCTCACACTGCCCGGCGAACAGGCGTTAACAGCAGAGTGGCCTTCAGGAGCCCGCTCCTAAATTTACGTCATTTGGGGAAAAAAGCTAAAATAAATTTAAATCATTTGGGGGTCCACGAGTTTCATCAAGAAGCCTCCTCGTTTACAGAGCACAGCTAGCAGGAAAGACGTACAGGAACTCCACTGTGGTCGCCTCATTCTATGGAGGAGGCCACGGAGTCCCAAGGGCGCAAAACGAGCAGCCCCCGCCTTAGGACAGGGCAAAGCCCCAAGAGCCTACGCTTCATACCGAGACCGACGCGTGCCTCCCGGAGAGCGCAGCGAAGGCTGGCAGTGAGAACTAGGCATGCGCTGACTCTCCCGTTCTCCTGCCAGAGTCACGTGAGTGGGGAGGGCTCGCGGCCAGGAGGAAGCGGAAGTCTGACTCCCGGTTGGGAGAGGGAAAGCCCTCCCCCGGAAGTCACGCCTCTTTCCGGAGCCTATTCCCGGAAGTGCTGCTGTTTCTAGCGGGCGTGATGGCTTCAAGGTTACTTCGCGGAGTTGGAGCGTTGGCTGCGCAGGCCGTCAGGGCCCGCGGTCCCAATGGAGTCGCCGCGGTGCGCACCATGGCATCTGGAGGTACTCGGCCCGCCTGGCGCGTTAGGGACCGGCGCCGTTGCCCTCCGGGTGTGGTGCCAGGGCCGCGAAATGGGGCGGGGTGTTCAGCTCCTCGGGGCCCCAGTGACCGCTCCGGGGCTCTCCGGACGTCTCCCAGTTATTCCTGGCCGCCTGTGGTGCCGCCCACCGAACTGATCCCCGCTGTGGAAGAATCCTAAACTGAGGTGCCCGGTGACCTTGGGGAACCGGGGTTGCAACCGGGATGTGGAGAGGCTAAGCCGCACTTCAGACCCGCGCTCACGTCAAGTTGGATGAACTCCACTAGGACTCTGGCTTGCTTTTAGAAAAAACATGTAGAAATATTGGCCTCCGTGGTTGAAGCAAGAACAGATTACCCTGTGCTGCCGCTTTTGGGGATCATGACAATGGTCGTTGGGAGACGATGTGTATGAGCAGGCTTTAGGAGCTTGTAAATTAAATGTAAACGTTCATGTATATGAATTTTCGTCTTGATAATTAAGACATCATAATTCATGTCTTTTTGTTTTAGGTGGTGTTCCTACTGATGATGACCAGGCGACTGGGCTGGAGAGGGAGGTCATGATGGCTGCACGGAAAGGACTGGTGAGAAACTTTTTGTATCTTCTCTGGAGCTTCTCTGGTTTTGGACGGGATCAGAGTGGTCTCTTCTCTGGTAGCATTTGAGATTGGTAGCATTTGAGATAGGGAACCTGACTTGTGGGAGTAGTACCACTAGCCTTTGGAGGGTAGGGATCATTTGGTATAATGGCTTAATTCTTTTTCAGGACCCATACAATATGCTAGCCCCAAAGGCAGCTGCAGGCACCAAGGAAGACCCTAATTTAGTCCCATCTATCACCAACAAGCGAATAGTGGGCTGCATCTGTAAGTACCTCACCACTATTTTTTGGTCCATTTGTTTAATATATTCTATACAGGATTTCAGTAAGATGTTTCAACTCTTTTGTGTATACAGTGTGTGTGTGTGTAAAGGGGATTTGTATGTAAGTTATCCTAAGGGTCCCCTGGCCCTTTCAACTTCATTAGCCTTCCTTAAGTAGGTTGTCCTTACTGTAAAGAGGCATAGAACGTCAGTAATACTAGCACACTGGAGATGCAGCATAAAGGAGTATTCATCCGGGGATTATTTATTGTACTTCCTCTTTGCCAGATACCATCTTAGGCACTAGGGATATATATCAGAATGGACTATGCTTTGGGATTCTTTGCAGGCACAGGAGCTGTTAGAACCTAATGGTAACTCTGGTCAGCTCAGTTTACTCATAAGTAAACTTAGGGCCTTATTTCTTTATCTGAAAAGTTGGGAAGAGGCATCTTGAATAGATCTCTTAAGAGTTAAGCCATAACTTTGGGTCTTAGAGGTGTTGAGGATGAGGTTAATATTGAAAGTCTCCATTTCTAGGTTGGATGGCCTTCAACCACCTTTTCCCTTTCAGGTGAAGAGGACAATAGTACTGTCATCTGGTTCTGGCTGCACAAAGGCGAGGCCCAGCGATGCCCTAGCTGTGGAACCCATTATAAACTGGTGCCCCACCAGTTGGCCCACTGAGCCTTTGCACTAACTTACTCAATGTGCTGTGAAATTTCCTCTTTCCAATAAAGACAAGCCATTGCATTGGCTTCTTCTCCCATAGTTGGCTGGTCTTATTTCTATCCTTTATTTTTGGGGAGGTATGGACTCTTACATTGGGAATAGCTATCTGTTAATACTATTTTGCCATCCATGTGCTTATGAACGCACAAGATTGACAATCCCATAATACAATGATTGGGACCATGTGCTATAGGGAAAGAATGGGCTATGACATCAGGCTGACTCAACTTATAATACTGGCTCCATCATTTAGCTTTGTCACTGGAAGCATGTCCTCTGAGTAAGTTACATCTTAAAAACAAAAAAACCTTGTGAGGTGTTAGAAGTGCTAGTAACATATGTAAAGAGTCTGGCAGATGGCTTGCAGTACTGTTACAAAATAGGGTGACCTTTTTGAAGTCTTGGGATCCAAAGCATAGTTCATGGGGATTCCATCAGCAAAA
>PITA01006634.1:87795-98717 GCA_004023965.1 Spilogale gracilis
TTTGGATCTTTTTTTTAAGGTTTTTTTTTTTGTTTTTTTTTTAATTTATTTATTGACAGAGAGATCACAAGTAGGCAGAGAGGCAGGCAGAGAGAGAGGAGGAAGCAGGCTCCCTGCTGAGTAGAGAGCCCGATGTGGACCTCGATCCCAGGACCCTGAGATCATGACCTGAGCTGAAAGCAGAGGCTTTAACCCACTGAGCCACCCAGGCGCCCTGTTTGGATCTTTATTTGAAGAAATGTAACTAAAGAAAACACATTGAATAATTTGAACTCTGGATATTTGACATTTACAGATTAAATTTTAGATGTGTCAGTGAGATTAACTTTATGCATTAGAGATTCATGGTGAGGTACTTAGTGAAATATGTCTGGGATTAGCTTTAAAGCAGTGGAAAGAAAGGGAAGAGGAGTTTGGGGTAGGATTGATCCATTGTAGCCAGGTATAAGAAAGGCCATTATTCTGCTCTTGTGTATGTTTGAGCTTTATCATAATAATAAAAAAATAGAGTTGAAAGAAATTTTAAAAAGTCCATTTCAGCTACTTTATATTTGTGACATCCTGGACAATTAAGTTCTCAAAGGCTGTTTGTAAAATGGAACTGCTATCTTTCTGTTTTTGTTGAGATTAGCCACAGAGGTGGCTTTACTGTCTCCACAAATTGGTTCATACTAGGTCTCTGAGCTGAGCTGATGATGATGGGGAGCTTTAGGGAGAAAAGTTCTTTCCCCCAGTCTTGCCTTACTTCCTCTTAAAGGTATAGTCGGAGCTGCTGCTTCCATTCTTTGCAGTCATTATCTTTTGTTGTCAGGAAATGCTGGATCATTTGTCTGCCATTCAAGGTCCTTCCCTTTAGGAAGGGGAATACCTAGAAAGCCATCTATTAAATCTACCCTTACCACTCCCACCTCAAATGCTGTTCTAAACAAGAGTTTAACCAATAACTATCATGAGGAGTGCTCTGGTACTGCCACTAACCCCTTCTGTTTGGCCTGCCTCCTGCATTCCCCCTTCCTTTCCCACTGTCTTCCTTTCCACCTGTCTTAGTTTTGGACTCCACATGTCATTAATTGGATTTGTCTTCTCCCTCCCTCAATTTCAAGATCTTCTCTGCTTTTTAAAACTTTAAAAAATTCTCAGGGTGCCTGGCTGGCTCAGTTGGTGGAACACGTGACTTTGTTTCAGGGTTGTAAACTCGAGCCCCACGTCGGATGTTCAGATGGCTTAAAAAATAGAGTCTTAAAAAAAAAAAAAATCATAACCAATTCTCCCTTAAAGAAAAATCCCCAATACATGTCCAGACTGGTAGGCAGGATAACAGCCCCCCAAAGATGTCCATATCCCCTAGTCCCAGAACCTGTGAATATGTTAGGTCCTGTAGTAAGAAGTTACCTAAGGGTGCAGATCAACTGACCTTAAAATAGGGAGATTATCCTGGATTATCCAGGTGGGCTGAGTAATGAAGGACAGCAGCAGAAGACAGTCTGAGGGAGATGGGACTGTGGGAGAATGGTCAGAGAGATGCAGCACTGTTGTTTTGAAGTTGGAAGAAGGGGACTATAAGCCTTGGAATGCCGGGCAAGGAATGCAGCCTATAGAAGCGAGGGAAGAAAATAAGCCTCACTCTGACTGTATGAAACAATCTGTAATTACCGAATAAAGAACTTGTTTCCTGGAACAATTTGAGTGTGAGATGTTGATCTGATGCCCCATCACACTTCAATGTATGTTTTTTACAAAGACATTCTTTTATATACCTACGATATGACCATCGAAATCAGGAAGTTACAGTTTATGCATTTCTGCCATTTAATCCTCAGACCCTATTCAAGGGTTGCTAAATGTGCCTGTAATATCCTTTATAGAGCCAGTTCAGAGTCATATGTTGCCTTTAGTCGTCATACCCCTTTGGTCATCTCCTCTGGAACAGTTCCTCAGTCTTTCCCTGACTGCTGTGACCTTGACAATCCTGCAAATTATACCAACAACTTGGGTTGGTCTGATGTTCCCCAAGGACTGGGTTCAGGATTGTGTGTCCTGGGTACGAGCACTGCAGAGGTGATGCCTCACTCTGCTTGCTGGGTGTGTGATGTCGCCTTGTCCCACTGCCAGATAGGGTTTACTGTGGTCACCTGATGGAACTAATGTCTGCCAGACTTCACTGTGCAGTTACTCCTTAATAAGTATCTTGTGGGGGCAACACTTTGAGATGTAACTCGCTTACCAAAACTTGGATTAATTTATGCCAGTATGGACTCATGCTTTATTATAGTCAGTGGATTGTAATTCATAACTGTTATTTAGCTTCTGATGTTTAATTTGTTCCAAATTTGGCTGGTAGGAGCTTCTTCAAGCTGGCGCCTATGGCCTTTGATATGTCCCTATCATTCTTTGAGCACTTCTTTTATTTTCCGGCACAAAATGTTCCAGGCTCAACCTTCTAGGCTGTTTATAAACTCATGAGGTAGGTGCTATTATTATCACCCCCATATAAGAGAAGGGGAATCCTAGGAACAGCTCAGGATTATGCAGCTAGCTAGTTGTGTGACAGGATAGTGAATGCAGAACACTTAGCTTGGGCCTGAGCTTCCCCCTCCGCCCCCACTTTGGGATAGTTTTAGATTTGCAGAGACTGCAGAGTTCCTATTTACCCTTCACCCAGTCTTCCCAGACGTTAACAGCACAGTGACTGAAACCAGGAAATTCACGCTTACATGGTGCCATTTGCTAATTTTGCCAGCTTTCCCAGTAAGATCCTCATCTAGTCCCAGACCTCCCATTGCATTTCGCTGTCATGCCTCAGTCTTCTATCATCTGTGAAAGTTGCTGTCTTTACCTTCATAACCTGTCACTTTTAAGTAAGAGAACTGGTCCATTAATTTGTAGGATACCGAGTTTGGGTTTACCTGTTCGTTCCCGGCCAGACTGAGGTGATGGGCATAGCACAGGTGACACTGCACCCTTAGTGCATCACCTCAAGGGACCGTGACTGATGACTGGGGGTGCACACTTTGATCATTGGCTTAAGGCGCTATCCACTAGGTTTCTCTGCCATAAAGTTACTATTTTTCCTTTTTGTAGTTACTAGTTATCTTATGGTGAGATACTTTGAAGCAGTGTAAATATCCTTGCTTTTGCTTACTAATGTTTGCATCCATTTTCCTCTACATCAGTTAGTACTGTAGTGTTTCCCTGACTATGGTGATTTCCATTTTCCATTGTTCTTCTACAGGAATTGAGCTACTGTAAGGAAGAACTGTCCTTCCTTCCTCTATGTATACATCTATTCAATTTACTTGTATCACAGTGGACTCATAAATATTTTCTTCTATGGCTTAAAATTTACCAGATTTGATCACTGGGTACTCCTTCAGGTTGGTTTGTGGGTCCTTAAGACAACAAACCCCCTCCTTTTTGGGCCACTTCCTTACTCTGTGGTACCACAGGATAGTCCAGGCTCATTTTGTACTTTTTCTGCTCTAGATCTGGAATTCCTCCAGGGAGCTCTCATTCCTTTTATTGAACAGTGATATTTAGAAGCCCCGATCTAGACACTTATGTGCCTTTGCTACTGGGGTGCCACTGTGCCTAGGGCCTCTGAACAGACAGGGCTGGGAAATCCACACATTATTCTAACTCTTAGCATTCACACACTGAGGTCTATTTATTTCAGCATCTATCTGTATCCGCATTAAAAACCGTGAGTCCGTATTTCCAATGCCAATCCAACACCACAACATTCATCCTAGCCTTACCACCTTTTTGTCTGTAGCTTTTCTCCAACAGTGGGAAACCTGGCATGACCAGAGATCTGTGACCGTACTGTCCCTATTGGAAGAGGGAGCAGGGAGGATGCTGCATTGTGCTTGGCCTTAGAGGATGGGATTCTGACAGACATGAGGGAAAGTCATTCCAGGCAGAGTGTGTGGGAACCTCAAATGGGAAAGGAACAGAAACCATTGCGCCTGAATTTAATGCAGCATGTAGTTCATGAAGGGGATTTCACCTGCATCGTATCAGTTTGGTTTTATTCTGCCAGGCAGTGGAGAACTGCCTGCCATTTTAGATTGGAAAGTGGTGGAACCAAGGCTATAAGACATGGTGGTAGAGGCCATCACTGTAAAGGAGTAGCAGGGAAGGCATTATAGAAGAACAGCAAAACTTGGTAAATGGCAGAATGTGGAGAACGTAAGGAAAAAGGGAAGTGTCAAAGTAATAGTGCTCCAAACCTTTGTAGTTTGGAGAAAGTGGTACCATGAACCCAACCCCAAAAAGGGTTCTTTGTAAATTGTTTTCCCCTTGAGGGCATGTACAGGCTTAACCACTCTGTGACCACAAAGCATCATTAAATGCCCAGTGACGATAGGCCTCAGTCAGCTTTCCCCTACTACCTGATCTCAGCTCTTGGCCCTCCTTCAACCCCAGCTCCAAATGCCTTCAACATCTAGGACAACCATTCTCCCACGGCTGGCCACCCATCGCCCAGGACACAGCTAAAAACCCTCTCAAGGCCTTCCACATGCTGGCCCCAACCTCCCTTTTGGGTTTATCTTGCATTATAACCAGAGGAGGCCACTTACCCTTTCTTGCTGACCTGGCATCACTTGGGTCCATGCCCTTCTCTCAAGTCCCAGTGGTCCCGGGCATCCCCTTGAGCTCTTTCGTCAACCTGGAACACCCTCCCCTACCTGAAGCCAGGCAAGTCATCCTGCCACCTGCTGGTTAGATGCCCCTCTTCCCGACCCCATAATGCTGCCAAAATGGGGCCAGTTCATCAAGTTCATCATCTTCCCCTGACCCATGACATTTTTAGGGCCAGAGACTTGTCTTGTTTACCACTGGCCCCAAACCTGTGGCACCTTCCTGGACATACGGCAGGTGTCCAAACCCCTGAAGGCAGGAAAGGCAGTCACTGTACCCTCCCATCCCTTGCCATTCGGCTTCTTCCTTCAGAGCTTAGCTCATCAACACAGCCTTTTCCACCGCCCCCAACAGTCTCCTTCCAGCTGGCCTGACCCCTGAGCCTGCGTCACTGTTGGGTCTGTCAGCCCTGGCCATGTCTGAGCAGGCCAGAAGAGATGCCCAAACAGAATGAGCAGGTGCAGATGCCCTGAGCCCCAACCCTGCCTGCCAAGAGGCCCTGTCCTGGAAAAAGGATGAGAGACGCAGCCTCGTTCTCTGCTTCTGAGTTCTCTGCTCCTCCTGGTGGATTGTAGCAAGTGCGTAATGAGGCTGGGGAATTCTACCACCAGGTTGGGAGCCCAACCTCCTGGGGCCTCCGGTGCCACGTTGCCCTGCCAACCCCTCAAACCCTCAGGCTTCTGAGCTAGAGCCTGTGCCATGCTACCTTCTTATCAGTCCTTTCTCTCCAAGTCCCCAGGGTTGGAAGAGTGAACAACAACACAAAGAGCCATAAGAAAACAGATCCACGCACTAGGCCTTGTCCATAATTATTACTATAATGATTTACAAAAAAAGTTTACAGGCAACTGTGTTAAATTATTGTACATATCTGGGAGAGGGAAGTGGGGTCCTGGCCATAGGGTCAATGAAAACCTCCTTCATGGGAGAGGGGGAAAGGAAATGTGCCCCCTTGCTCCCTTTAGGTCTGACTCCAGATTAAGCAGCTTCCTCTCAATAAATGAAGACCGTTCACCCTTTCCCATCCAGGGCACTAAGGTAAAAGAGGGAGTGTGTCAATGAAGTGCTTTGAAGGGAGACCACAATAAACTGTGGCCACCCGAACCCCGTGATCCTCTGCCCTGGCTCAGCTGGGGATGGAAGACTGCCCAGCCCTCAGCCTACACCAAGGCATCCCCACAGGAAGACAGGAGGACTGGGTGCCATAGGGTAAGGGATGCCTAGGTGTGGCACCGGAAGCAATGATGCACCAGTGGGGAGCTGCAGGCCACCCCCTCTACCCCAACACCTCAAGGCTAGCGATGCAGGCATCCAGGCACTCTGGCTCTGGGAAGAATCCTGTTAAAGGAAATGGGTGTGTTGGGTATCTGGCCTAGGAGCCTAGATAAGCAGCCCCAAGAGTCAGAGCAGGACCCTGCCAAGGAAGGTCTCCAGAACAATCCAAAGCTGGGCTCTTCAGTTCCTCAATTCAGCTCATGACTCCACCCATGCAGCTAAATGTTACTGTGTGTGTGTGTGTGTGCGCGCGCGTGTGCGTGCAATTGCACATGCGTGCAGGAGAGGCCTGCAGGGAAGCATGGCTGCCCCACATGCCCAGGGTTCAGGGCATGCAGGGGACCCTAGGCCTAGGATGTGAGCCCAGACCAGAAAAGGTTAAAGGCTCTGACTCCCCTTTTCTCCCACTCTCCCAACACGCTACACCTCTTTGGGCACTAGAAGGTTTTACGATGAATAGCACGGGAGCCATCCTCTTCATACTCCTTTTTGGATACCCACATCTTCTTAAAAGTATCAAGTGAGGCCAGGATGGAGCCACTGTGAGGAGGGAGGGATAGACTCTTGTGGACCCGACGGCTGGGCCATCGACTCTTTCTGGGAACTCAGAGCTCCATCTCCTTTACTGGGAGGGAACTCCCCCGACTTCTACCTAGCCTGGGCCAATAGTCTCCTCCCAGCCCTCCCCATGAGCCCCACCTCACCCGATCCACGTGGAGTACAGCCGTTCCTGTGGAGCCGAGATCTAGAGGGAACAAGCAGCAATGTAATTGTCCAACCCCAGAAGGTAGCCCCTACCCCAGCCCTGGGAACCTTTCCCTTTGGGCCCGAGGCCAGGTAGCAAGTGCATCAGCTGGGAGCAGTGGGAGCAGGCAAACACAAAGGAGGTGGCCGAACTGAGCTGGGGGAGAGAGGGTGTCCAGAGGTGGCATTTGCCCCTTCCTCCCCCAGTCAAGGTTGCCCAGCAGCCCAATGCCCCGTGGGGCTCCCTGTAACCTCACCTTAATTTTGACGTCCTTTGGGGCAAGCTTCTTCACTTCACTTAGCAATCGGTCACCGAAGCCTGTGAACACAAGGCTGGCTGAGCCCAGGGGCCCCGTCTGAACCCCCTTACCACTAGCACCCTCATCTCTACCCTCTGGTGACCCTAGCTGCTGCCAACCTTCTTTTAGTAGTTCTTTCCAGGATCAAGGATGGTGGTAAGCACCCCAAGGGCAGGAAAGATTTACCACCATGCGCGAGGTGGGCCCAGCTTCCTCAGAGAGGCAGCGCGAGAGGGAACCCCAAGTCACACAGCTTGGTCTGGCCCCTGCGCTCTTCCATCCAAAGCAAAGTCAAAGGTAAATGACAAACCAGGGGAAAATATCTACCATTTCTGCCCATTGCAGAGACCAAGATTATATGCAGTGTTGGGAGGGCGCTGGGGCCTCCCCACCATAACTGATGGGGACTTTGGTGGTATCTACCACATAACAAGAGCCTATTCCCACCCTGACTCAGCAAGTCTCCCAGGATTTCCCCTTTAGGGATACTCTTATTATGTGAAGTTATCAGATGCGGCACCTCTGGGATTAGGGATGGCTGTAACAACCTCACTGGCTAATGGGGAAATGGCACATCCATTCAGAAATGCCACATGGCCATCTGAAAGAGCTCACACAGATGAGGGAAGATCTTCCAGATATGGGGCTCCGTGACATATACACGGTATGCAGCTTGGGGAGCATGTTATGATGGGTGTAAAAACGGGAGCAAGGGTAAATGCACCTTTGCTTACACCCACACAGTGCTACTGAGCGCACAGCTGAGGAACGTGTAACTGCCGGCGGAGGGAGCAGGGGGACCAAGACAGTGGGAAAAGGGAGATGTCATCTCACACATTTTAGATCTTATGTGAACTTATCAACTACTTACAAAGTCGATAAAACTTAATTTTAAGTCTTTCTCTTAAAAAACAATAAATGCCAAGTACTAAAAAGCCAATAGAAAATGGACCACGTCCCAAGCTCCAGGGAGTGGGCAGCTGTCTAAGTCTTGATCACCACCTCCCAAATTGTGGTACCTTTGAAAAGCGTGGAGCCACCAGACAGCACGATATTGGCGAACAGTGTCCGGCGAAGGTCCATGTCGGACTTGTGGATGGCGAAGGCCAGCACCTCGTGGAGCCCCTCACTCTCATCGCCTACCAGGTCTGGCTGGAACAGCAGCTCTGGGGCCCGGAAGCGTGCTGGCCCCACCTTTGGAACACAAGATTGAAGGGGACAGGCCTCTTCTTCCTCTAGATGCCAGCATCACTACCGCCACCCGGCGCCAGGCCCAGCAACTTACGTCGAGCATGCTGCCGTCTGGCAAGGTGTACTGCACCTTCTCTGTCTCCAGAGCCTCGTCCTTCTGCGGGTTGACGGACAGGTAGCAGGCTCGCTGCGGTGGGCAGGGACACAACGCTCAGAGGGCTGCAACTGGGAAACCCACACCCGGGGCTCAACCTCGCACCTTGGTGCCGCCACCTCCTAGTGCCCCACCCGGCCTGCCTCCATACCCTCCTGCCCTCTGTCACCTCTTTGATGGTCCGGACAACCTCAAACTCGGCTGAGGTGTGAAAGTCCACTCCTTCCTTGCGTAGCAGGAGCCGGAGATAGCGGGAGACGTCGCGGCCAGCAATGTCCACCCGCATGATGGAGTGCGGCATGGCAAAGCCCTCGTAGATGGGGACAGCATGAGTGACCCCGTCCCCTGAGTCTAAAACCACGCCTGTTGTGCGTCCTGTTGCATACCTGTCACCAAGTCAGCATCCCTTCACCTCAGCCCCTGAGGTATGGGGACCTCCTCACCCCTGGAAGGCGCCCCAGGACATTTGTTTTATCAGGTCTGGAAAAGGGTCCTGAGGAACTCCCGAAAGGAACGGTTACCAGGGAGCTGTTTCTATGGGGTTGTCTGACATGAGCAGGAGGATGGCCAGAGGGAGGATGGGGACTTAGGGGACCCTACGGCTTAGGGAGCACTCACAGGCTGAGCACGGCCTGCATGGAGATAAACAGGGCTGGCACATTGAAGGTCTCAAAGAACACCTCTGCTGCCTTCTCCCGGTTCTTACTTGGGTTGAGTGGCGCCTCCGTTAAGAGAACAGGATGCTATAAGAGATGGCACGGTTTAGGCACATGCAGAACACATCCTAGGCCCTAAAAGGATCTTCCTCAACGGCCAAAATGCCAGCACGAGCACAGGCAGCCGCGGCCTGCTATCGTTCCCGAGGGTACTCTCCCACTGTCTGCCTGCAGTTCCTCCTCCAAAGACCCAGCTTTCTCGGGAAAACTCTGCTTGGCAGCCACTGACCGTGTAGACCCACATACAAACAATCAATGACGAGGCAGCGGGCCCTAATAAAATGCACAAAGTATGGCTGCACAACCAGGAAGGAAAGAGCAGGGAGAGGGTGGAGTGGAGGGGGCGCGGGATGAGAGGCCGGGGGGCATGGCCAGCTGCCACACCTCCTCGGAAAAAGTCTGCAGCTGATCCTTGGAGTAGACATACTGCCAGATGCGCTCCATGTCGTTCCAGTCCCGCACCACGCCGTGCTCCATGGGGTAGCGGATGGTCAGCAGCCCCCGATGCTCCTGCAGGGGCAGGTGGGAAGGTCGGGGGAAGCGCCAGGCTACTCTCCTGCAGCTGCTTTCTGCCCTCCCAGAAACTGCCCTGAATAGAAGCACCACTGCTTCCTGGGTGTCTCCACGGCTAGTGCCAGGCCCTAAACTCAGCGCAGGCTTCTTTTGTCCAGCAGCAGCTTCTCAGGCCCTCAGAGCCCAGTCAGCTTCAACTGGCAAGAGACAGAGAGGGTGGTGACATGCTCCCTCCCATCCTAGTCCTCCCCTGGCTGAGCTTCCGGGGCTTCACTACTCGCTGCCAACAGGTTCTCCCCTCATCTCCCCTCACGCTGCCCAGTTTCCTTCCCCACCATTCTGCAGTGACTGCTCCGGCGCCAGGAGCCACACTGTGGCCCACCTCGTGCTGTTCCTCTCTTGTGGTCACCTGCTGCTCACATGTTCTGCATGTGAGCTCCTTCCAGCTCTTCAACCCGTGCTCACATGTTCTACACTACTCCCAGGTTCCCAGGACTATGAAGACCAAAGCCCAGGCTAAGGCAGGCTCCACAGGTGTTACCTCTGCTTTCGGTCCAATGAAGAGGTCCCCCTCCAGGGCTCCAGCCATCACTCGCATGTGCTTAGGGCGCCCGACACTGCAAGGACAGGTGAAGTCAGCAAGGTGGGTGAGGGCGTGGGTGAGCCCACGCCCAGGAAAAGCAAAGTCTAACCCCTGTGCTCAAAAGGGTAACTGCCCCAAAGCATCCAGGCCACGTGGTAGAGGCCAGAACCAGAACCTGGGCCGAGGGGGACATAGGCCTACAGAGCAGGCCTTGGCTGGATGGGTCCAAAGAAAAGGCATCGTTTCCATTCCTTGCGCTCCCTCCCCAAGGGGGCTGAGAGCTCTGGAATCTTGCTCTTCATGGTCCAGCCCTGCCAGAGGGTCAGCTTCTGCAGCCAAATAACTCAGTCCACACTCATGATTTTAGGAGGGCAGGGCTGCTGCCACTGTCCACAGACCAGGGTCCTAGGAAGTCTGGTCATGGCTCCCTTGCGCACCCCTCTCTCATTCATTTGATCTTGCCCCTTCCCACTGCCAGGGCTTTCAGTATATTCAGTTCTTGGCAGACTAGACAAACTGTCATTCCAAAATTTGACCCAAGTTGCTTGCGTATCAGTAGGAGCTTTTAACCAAGTAGAGTTCAGGAAAGGAAGCTGAAGCCCTACCGAGTGCCTGGTGCTCCAAGCTGGCCCTGTCCCCAGACCAGGCCTGGGGTTCTTCGTATAGCCAGCCCCTTTCGGACCCCCCCCCCCCAATGCCCCTGCCTAGGCCAATCCCTCTAAAGCCTCCAGGATTTGAGAAGAGGCACCACCTAGGGAAAACTTCCTGATGGGCTATAGTAGCCAAAGAAGCACTCCATGGTTCCT
>PITA01006635.1:0-11126 GCA_004023965.1 Spilogale gracilis
ATAAATAAATCTTTTTAAAAAAGGAAAAAGAAAAATATGGATAACCCCCATCAGTTCTTTTCCAGCACTCAATAGTCAAAGTTCTATTAAAATAGTCAAAGGTCTAAATAGTCACCTTTGGATGAGGAATATTATAGGAAAATTCCCCAAGAAACAGGAATAGTTAATGATTGGTTCCAAAATAGCACAGAGAGAATTTTATATAAGAACTCTCAAAAGATCAGGGAACAATTTATGCCATATATACCCTTTCGAAGACCTACAGTTCTTGGAGACTAGATAAGGGTCATCTAGGCAAGAAGGAGTTGACAATGGAAGAGGATGACCTTGGAGGAAGTGAGACATCCATTTCTCCTCCAGCCCCTTCTTTTTCTCTCCATATTAATTTGATTAGGTTGCCATAGCAAAGTACCACAGACTGGGTGACTTAAACATTTATTTTCTTGGGGTGCCTGGCTGGCTTAGTTGGAAGAGCATTTGAGGCTTGATCTCAAGATCATGGGTTTGAGCCACATGTGGAGTGTGAAGATTACTTAAGGAAATAAAACTTAAAAAAACAAAACATTTATTTTCTCATAGATCTGGAGGCTAGAAGTCTACCAAGATGTCTGTGTCTTCAGGGTTGATTTATTTACTTATTTATTTTTGGAAGCTTTTCTCCATAACTTGCGAAAGATGGCCATCTTCTTTCTTTGTCTTCATATGGTCTTTCCTCTTTGGGTGTGCATGTATGTGTCCAAATTTCTTCTTACAAAAACAAGAGTCATGTTGGATTAGGATCTGCCCTAAAGACCTCATTTTAACTTAGTTACTTCTCTAAAGACTTCACCTCCAAATACGATTAAGTTCTGGGATACCAGGGGTTAGGACTTCAACATATGAATGTGAGGGGCATGTTTAGCCTAAAACACTCTTTTTTTTTTTTTTTTTTAAGATTTTATTTATTTGACAGAGAGAAACACAGTCAGAGAGGGAACACAAGCAGGGGGAATGAGAGAGGGAGAAGCAGGCTTCCCACCAAGCAGGGAGCCCGATGTGGGGCTCGATACCTGGTCTCCAGGATCATGACCTGAGCCGAAGGCAGTCGCTCAACCAACTGAGCCACCCAGGCGCCCCCTAAAACACTCTTTATTCTGTTCTTTGCCTCATTTACTATGGCACAAACTCCAAACCTCAATCCTGGGCTTCTCATTATATTCTCTATAGCTAGTTTTAGAAATCAAAAAAGGCTGAACAACAGATCACTGCTTTATTAAGGCTTTCCTTTTACTTCTAGCACTTGCTGACTGATCAGACTCAATACCCTCCCATTCTCACTCCATTTCCCCACATTTATTATTGACACATTACCCCTAAAGTTTCATTAATACTTTGCATCTGGATAAACTCAAGATCCTCACATGTTTCAAACAGGATTTTCTTTAACTGCTAATCTGGAAGTGGGAGAAATTGTGTTTATTTTTATTTAATCAATATAGTTTCTTAAACCAATAAACCTACAATATAGGGAGAAAATGTAAAATCAAATAAGGACTCAACTGTGTCTTTCTTTCTTTCTTTCTTTCTTTCTTTCTTTCTTTCTTTCTTTCTTTCTTTCTTTCTTCTTTCTTTTTAAAGATTTTATTTATTTATTTGACAGAGAGATCACACATAGGCAGAGAGGCAGGCAGAGGGAGAGGAGGAAGCAGGCTCCCTGCTGTGCAGAGAGCCCGATGCAGGCCTTGATCCCAGAACCCTGAGATCATAACCTGAGCCTAAGGCAGAGGCTTAACCCGCTGAGCCACCCAGGTGCCCTCAGCTGTGTCTTTCTAAAGTCAATCTATTTATTGAACAAGTGCTCTACTAATCTTTCTAATTAACTTGTGGCTGCTGATGACATTGCATTTCTAGTGTCACTAGGGATTTCTAGATACCAGGGGAACTGCTGTCAAAATAACACTGATTCTTTGATGAAAAGTATCACCTTAATATTATATTGCTGAAATTATTTCTTTTCTTAGAAATTCATTAGCTACACATTAAGAAAGTACAATGTAGGGGATGCTTGTTATCTGTGAATTAGGGGAAAATGTGTCAGAAAATCCAACATGTAGAAAAGAGTGTTACTCAAAGGGGCAAGTTGAGCAGATCTTCAAAATTAATTACACAAATTTCTGGTCATGAGTCAGTTAATAGCATACTGTTATAAATTAGGCCATATTTTTTTAGGAGAAAGGAAACAATTTTGTGTGATGTTAAAAATGCTGTCCATAGTACTTTAATTGTGCCCTATGCCTCACCTATACCTGTTACATTCATATTCCAATAAAAACTGTAATTATTTATTGAAAGGTAATATGCACTTAACTAGCACTTTACATACATTATTTATTTAATTTATTTTTTTTAAAGATTTTATTTATTTATTTATTTATTTATTTGACAGAGAGAAACACAGCGAGAGACTGAACACAAGCAGGGGGAGTGAGAGAGGGAGAAGCAGGCTTCCCGCCGAGGAGGGAGCCCGATGCGGGGCTCCATCCCGGGTCTCCGGGACCATGACCTGAGCCGAATTCGGGCAGTCGCTTAACCAACTGAGCCACCCAGGCGCCCCTACATACATTATTTAATAAAACTCCTACGTAAGTAGAATGTGATAGGTATTTTTATTATACTAATTTAAAGACAGAAAAAACTGAAGCTTGAGGAGTTTAATAGTCTGACCAAAGTCACATTGATAGTAAGTGGCAGTAACTAAATTTGGAACCAGTCTGCTTGTCTTTAGAGCCTAAGCTCTAAAACATTATCTTGTTGCCTATTAAGTTTTATTTGATACCTTAGCACAGCTGTATTTAAGAATAAATTAGCTACTGTGTAAGTGAAGTGTTTCTTAATAGAATGACATGTAATATTTGCCAGAGCTCATTATACCGTAACCTTGTCCAAAATTAACAGTGCCTTACAATGCTTTGCACCTTAGTGTCAAAAAGAAATGATAGTTTTCCAGTTCATATACTTTGTATTTTGTTCTGCTTTTCTGATTTTCACCTGAATGAAAAACAATGAAGAAGGCTTTTTTTTTTTTTTTTTAAGTTGTCTATTGACAAGGTGCTATGGTGACTGGGACTTCAAAACAGTCTTACCATTTTTTCCAGCCAGAAGCTTCAAACAAGTTATACACAGCTCCGTAGGAACCAATAAGTGTTCTATTATCATAAGATTTAACATTTGAGACTCTAACAGTTTACATACAATTCTCAATCTCAAGGTGTTGATTGCTTTTCCAATAATGGACAAAGGGAAAAATATCTTTAATTAGAAGACTATAATGGATCTAGTGAAAGAAAGCAGGCAAAATTTTATACAGAGCTCATTGTTTGATAATTATCATATGCCAATTGCTATTACAACCTCAAGTATAGAAAATAAATTTTGTATTGATCACTGGTGAACTTTTTGTGACTTAAATAGTTGATGCTCCAATGCCAACTGCTCTTAAATACCTAGTCAACAAAAAAATACACTTTTTGTCTTATCCACTCAAAAATCTGTCTTGCTGTTGATTTCAGGACTCACGCAGATACTCTGGTAAGTTCTGCTATCAATATCGTATTTCTTTTCAATTTGGGCTAGTTCAAAGTGTAACTTCTATGAGAATAATTTCAGGCAGTGAAAAGTGGAGCATCTGAGGACTCATGTCCCCACTCTACTAGCCACGGCAAGGGGCAAACTGCAAGTAGGTGTCATTGCTCCCCAGTCTGTGGAGTGGGCGATTTATTCGTATCTAAAATAAATTTCCATGGACCCTGGCAAACCCTTCCAGTCACCAGTCCTCTTCCATGTTCTAAAGTTCAAAGTTTTTTGCCTTTGCTCTGTCACTACTTCATTGGCAACTGATTACCCTTTTATAATTGGCTATGTGCTCTGCCATCCTTGTTTCATAATCAACAAATTTCAAACACCTCAGCTCTTGGCAGGATGCATCCTTTATCTTTTTAATTTGTCTGAAATTTAGATCTCCATCTGGGTACCACATAAGGATTTCAAAATTTACCTTATCCTAAATGATCTGTTTTTCACTCCCCAAAATGATTGCTCTTCTCAGGAGCTTGCATTATTGTGGGGATTATATAAAGGGTAAGCTCATTGTTTTAAGGAACAAATCACAACTTTTATAGCTTATACAAGATAATTGATTTTTCATTTATGACAAGTCCTGTTGCTCTCTCCGCAACACTGGTGCCTGGGAAGGATAACTGGACCAGCCTGTTATCCTCCGGGGGGCTGAGATGGTAAGTGTCGACTGCCCGCCCACCCGCCCTGAAACTGGGAAAGAAACCACACCAAGCCGGGAGTTGAGTCAGCCATGAAGGCGCAGCAATCTCGGCTTTATTGTATCAGAGACACAGTTATATAGAGAGGAAAGGAGGGAGTAAAAGAAGTAGCAGGGGCCAATAGGAGCTCATTAGTGGCTATCACTAAGGCCTTAGGCAGATTTCAGGCAGGACTTCTGGGTGGGGCTAAGTTTGCCAGTCCGCCTGCGGGCTAAGAGCCGAGGCCGGGAAGATTCAGCTAGGTCATGTAAGTGGAAGTATTCCGGAGAAGCCCAAGAGGCCACCCCAGCCGACTTCCACTAATGGCCGCAAACTAGCGGGCGCCAGGAGGTCCCAACAAAGTCCCAGACAGGTGTTACTGTATAGGCTGTGTCAAGAATCCAGGATATAGAGACCCATGTTTCATAGGTAAAAAAAAAAAAAAAAAAAAAAAAATCGTGCCAGAAAAGTTACTGGCAAAGAAATCTATTCAAGACTATGATAATAGGTGTCAGGACTATTACAAGACTCAACTGAACTCCTTTGAAAAAAAGTTTTTAAGTACAAGGGTGAGCTACTGGAGAAGTGTTAGAGGACGTTAGTCTATGTGGTCAATGCGATCAGGCCATCTATGTTTGCTAATTGGTGCTTAAAAATGTAGGCTTCTGGGCCCCTATATGGCTCAGTCTGACTCTTGATTTTTGGCTCAGGTCATAATCTCGGGGTCATGAGACGGAGTTCTGCCTAGGGCTCTGTGTTTGGCATGGAGCCTGCTTAAGATTCTCTCTATTCTCTGTCTCTACCTTCTATTGATCCTCCCCCATCACAAATGCACATGCTCCTCTCTCTCTCTAAAAAAGGAAAAAAAAAAGGGCTTTTACTCTCTTACAGAGACTGGGATATAGAGGTCCCTTCTAATGACTACATTTCAAAGGGTTGGCTCTCAGTTTCTTGAGAAACACATTCTTGGGTTGGAGAGGATTTACATCTGAAAGAGGTAGAGGAAGAATTTATAATTACAAAAATTCTAAAGCAAATACTCTAAGGAAAGGGAAGTCAGGGGCATATAGTCAGGAAGAAAACTCTCTAAAATTTTGTCAAGTGGGAGGAAACCTTAGGGCGATTTTGGTCACTTCTTGGGTTTTGTAGTATCTGTACATATCTTTGAAACTTTCAACGTTTTTCTGCATCGAAGTGGTGCATGAGGAAAGACCACAAAGAAGGCCCATGAGAAGTTTCATGATCTAGTCCTGAAAGTGGCATAATTCAGTTTTACTATTATTTCATTGGCATTTCCTCCCAAAGGGGTCGGGGAAAATACGAGTAGCTGTAAGCCCAAGAACATGAAACTGGTTTGATAAATAGTAAAGAAGTCTCTGACATTGCAAGACAAATATCTAATACATAATTATACAATTGAAATACATTATATGTTCTTTCTTTATAGATATTTATCATGTTGCTTTGTTTGAATGTTTACTTTCCACACTACAGCATGAAGTCCTTGACAAGTCCTTGTGCTTGTGTCGCTTCTATTTTTCTTTTCTTAGATCCAAGAAAAAGGTCACTCATATAGAAACCATGCTGCCCAGCAAATATTTCTTAAATGAACCATTGTTGGTGAGAGGTGATATTTTGAGATGACGGTGACAGTTTGCTGCCTCTAATAACACTTCACTCCACCACTTCTATTCCCTAAAATCTTTAAAGTTAGCATTGATTGTATAAATTCCAGTTAAAAATGGGATAGGATGTGCGGTCAACAAATGTCCTTGTTTTAGAATGAGTTACGCTTACTTATTTGATACAACTTTTTAAGAATCGCTTTATAGCTCAGTCTTAAAGCATAATTAAATTTTTATTTTGAATATTATTAATGCTTTTCTTCCTATCATTTTTCACTAAACTAATGGCAATGCATTAAGAAAATATAGTTACCTATTTATTTTAAGCAGGCACACCCATACTGGTCCAGGATCCTACTCTCTGAATTTCTCAGTTAAACAGCACCTGTCACATTTTCCTGCAATATGAATCACTAGAAAACATCTTCAGTGAAAGCCAGAATTAAATAGGGCTATCATCAGAATTCATAGGCAAAGAAAAAAGACAAATATAAGACCCCATGATATGCTCAAAGGAACAAGATATCCTGGGGGAAATTTGGTCATTATTTCATGCTTTCCATGTGGCATGATCAGACCTACTTCAGAATCAAAGTCCAAAGGTATTTCTATGACAGATTATATTTACTACTCATGTTAATGTCATTTTAAATGTAATCTAATTTATTGTTTAACATAATATCTATAACAAAGTATTAGTATTTTAATTCTACCAATGAAGATAACTGAAACATAGAAAAGTTATATGTCAAAACACCAAGCATTTCATTAGAAAAATTAGAATTGAAAGATTTTGACAATTACATAGTATACAGAGTCATTATATTAGCTTAAATAAAACATTTTCATTCTTCTGACAATTCATTTTCAAATATGCACATGTAAAGAATTTTCAGAATCAACTTTATAGGGCTTGATTCTTTTTGTTTTAATATTGAGTTAATTCCACTGTACATCCCGTATGGACAATTCACTGCCAAGGTAGAAAGTAACTCTAAACAAGTAGTTGCAATCTATGCTCTCAATTCATTTATTTTTATCGCTTGTCACATAATTTAGAAAATATTTATATCCTAACAACAACTTTCATTTACTCTATGTTTGAAAATTTATTACTCTTAAGGCACCTGGGTGGCTCAGTTGGTAAAGCAACTGCCCTCTGCTCAGGTCATGATCCCAGGGTCCTGGGATCGAGCCCCAGGTCAGGCTCCCTGTTCAGCAGGGAGTCTGCTAGGCCCTCTCCCTCTACCAGCTGCTCCCTCTGCTTGTGCTTATGCTCTCTCTTTCTCTCTTTAATTCTGTCAAATAAATAAATAAAATCTAAAAACAAAAACCAAAAAACAGAAAAAAAAGAACTTTTGTTACTCTTTTTCTTATATATCCAAATATTTGTTTTCATAACCTCAGTGTAAAATTAATCAGGCAGTTAACATTTATATTTTATAGATGGGAGAATGAAAGTACCCAGGGATTCAGAAACTTGATCAAGATAACATAGCCAGTAGGGTGGAATATGTTTTCTAAGATGACTTAATAAGGCATTCTAGGGGCGCCTGGGTGGCTCAGTTGGTTAAGCGACTGCCTTCGGCTCAGGTCATGATCCCGGAGACCCGGGATCGAGCCCCACATCGGGCTCCCTGCTCGGCAGGAAGCCTGCTTCTCCCTCTCTCACTCCCCTTGCTTGTGTTCCCTCTCTCGTTGTGTTTCTCTCTGTCAAATAAATAAATAAATAAATAAATAAAATATTAAAAAAAAAAAAATTCATTAAAAAAAAAAAAAAATAAGGCATTCTATCCCATGTGTCCTTCTTACACAATGACCTTGAGAACTCCAAGTATCTATGTTCACTCCTCTTGAATCTGGGTAGGCCCTTGGCTGTAGTGGAATTGAAACTATATGACTTCTGAGGTTAGATTATAAAAGGTAATATCCTTTCTGTCTGATCCTTGGAACTCATCTACCATGATGTGAAGAAGCTTAAGCCTTATTAAAAGGCCTCCTTTAGGTGTAATGGTTAACAGCTAGCATCAATCAACAGATGCATGAAGGAAAAAGCACTTGAGATTACTTTATCCTCAGTGACCACCTGACAGCAAATGTATGAGAAATCCCAAATGAGAGCCCAACAAACCACCAGAGCTGGAAGCAATAGTGATCGATGACTGCTGTTATTTTAAGTCACTAAATGTTGACATATGTTCTGTAGCAACACTAAGTGGGAGAGCTAGTAAAAGTAGCTGAGACTATAACCAAAATCTTCTGATTACTTGTCTCAGCTTCTTGTGATGTTTCCAGTACACTACACTGGGTGGTGATTTGGGACCAATGAGCCCAAGAGTTGAGAAAGAATTCTTGAGATATTTTTCGGTACAAAAAATGTGTATTTATTAGCATGGGGACAGAACCTGTGGGCAGAAAAAGCAGCATTGTGATCGTGAGGAGTGACTGATTATGTAGGGTTTTCTATCCTATGGAGGTGAAGTTGACATTAGAGTACCAGGAAATTGAGTCTATGGGTTCCTGGAGGTCTGACCAATATTATGTTTTTCTTGTAAATCATTAGACAGTTACAAACTGTGGTGGACTTCTGTGACTGCAATCTTTATCAGTTGACCATTTCTCCTTCCCCTTTGTTCTTATCCGAGCTTACTATATATATATCCCACCTTAAGCTGGGGGCCAGGAAAGTAGAGAGTGGGAGTGGAGGGTGGGGGGGGTAGTGGTTTAGGGGTGTCGGCTCCTACTTTGCCCTCAGCTTGCCTTTTGCCCTCTCATTAGGTAACATGCCAAGGTCTGCATAGGAATAGTCAGGTTAAAAGTGAAAAATTCAATTCCGTAATTATGTGTGGCTATGTTATTAACTAAACTCATTGCGGTGATCATTTTGCAATTGATATACCGATACTGAATCCTTATGCTGTACCCCTAAAACTTACATAATATTGAATGTCAAGCATACCTCAGTGTTTAAAAAAAATGAAAAATTCAGATACCTATCACAAAGTTTTATTACACTTTTTACAGCTTCACCACCAAATAATATATATCATTGATGTAGTGAAAGATGAAGCTGGAATTTTTTCTCAGTTCCCGTAGTTACAATTGATGACCTTGGGCAAATCATTTCACTTCTGTTTAGCATTAAAATCAAACACTGTGGCACTCGTCTAACTACCCCCTCAGGCAAGACTTTTACAAGAAAATTAACTGAAAATAACCCTGGTTTGCTTCTGAAAATATTCAGTTTTTGTAGTAGCTTCAGGAGGACTAAAAACAGTCCCAGAGAGCAGTCCTTCATTTTGTGTCCCCATTGCATGCTGACTAGCAAACCCCCCCCACACACACAAACCCTCAAAACAAAACAAAAGACACAAACAAAGCAAACCAAAACAAAAACCCCCCAAACTAAAATATACTTAGGGCTATAGAGATTCAGTAAAATTCTTAGGAGTTTAGAAATTTTGTCTTTATTCTTTTTACTTTAATCTGTTATGAATTTAACCTAAAGAATCAAATCTTTAATAAAAAAAACCCTACTCTATAATGATATAAATATTTGCTGTTTTCTAGTAAAAAATTTCTTTCAAGTATAATTTACATTCTTTCTATACTTACTACATTTTAAAATCATTAAGGCTAAATGATGCTTAAGGTACAGTTTTAAACAACAACAAAAGTACAAGAAAGGGCACCTGGATGGCTCAGTCATTAGGTGTCTGCCTTGGGCTTAGGTCATGATCCCAGGATCCTGGGATCAAACCCCACATTGGGCTCCGTGTTCAGCAGGAGGCCTGCTTCTCCCTCTCCCACTCCCCCTGCTTATGTTCCCTCTTTCTCTGTGTCTCTCTCTGTAAAATAAATAAATAAAATCTTAAAAAAATAGTACAAGGAAAATACATTCGAGGTTCTTTGACATTAACTTTGAATAGACATTAAAGGTCTGATTCTATGCACAAATGTGTTCCAAACTATGTTGGTGGACACCTAGATCTGCTTCAGTGAGAGGCTCCTTTCTCCCACCTCACAAAATAGTTAATGAACACGATTCTACATACTGGCTTGCATTTCTTTCAGAGATAGATATTCACAGTGACCTCCATGAATTAGTGACACAAATATTCTTTTATGTTTTTAAGATTTTATTTATTTATTTGAGAGAAAGAGTGAGCAAGAAAGAGAGCAAACACAAGAATGGGGAGAGGGAGAGGGAGAGGAAGAATAGACTCTTGCTCCCAAGGAGACCAATGCAGGGCTCAATCCCAAGACCCTGGGGTCATGGCCTGAGCCAAAGGCAGATACTTCACCAACTGAGCCACCCAGGTGTCCTACAAAACACTCTTTTAAGTACATAAATCAAGAAGAGTCAACTCCTGTTTAAAGTTGTTCAGTGGCTCTCTATTTCAATTAGAATAAACTCCAAGTTTTTTAGTTTGGTATATAAATTCCTCCATGACCTGTTCTCTGTTTCTTTCTGGAACCTCATCTCCTTCATTTCTTCCCCTTACTCACTGTGCTCTGTCTGCACTAGTCTCCTGATTATTAGGCCTTGAACAGATCATACCATTTCTTTTACTTAAGCCCATAGCTAAAGTGCTTCTCCCCTGTTAGGGCCTGCTTAGCCTAAGGGCAGCCATGACAGTTTCTGTAACCCCCCTGGTGACTGAGGCCTCTACTTATCTATAACCCCCTGGTGGTTTAGGCCTTTACAAGTCCAGTGATGGGCTTATCGGGACAAATGGGATTAGGGCGGTGCACCTTGCTTCAGTTTCTGGAATTTTATCTTACCTAACCAGGTTTTGGGCGGTTGACTTGTGAACTGTGTGAAACTGCAAGAACTGCGGAAAATTACTGTGTGACTCATGCTTGCTGTTTGAAATGCATATAAACCCCTTGACCCTTGCATTCCGGGTCCTTGTTGAAACCTGCTGCTGTGCCAGGCAGATGCTTGGACCCCAGCTAGCTGAAAATAAACCTTGCTGTATGGTTTGCATTATCCTGAGTGTCCTCAGTTCTTTTTGGGGAAGCGGTCTACACCGGACTTTATCATCCCCCCACCTGTAACCCAACCTTCTGTGCCTACTCAGAGTCTCCAGAATAACATGTCCTTGACTGCTTTGTGTCATTACCCTGTAGGAGAGGAAAAAAAAAGACACTCCCTCCACTTTTTTAGACGGACTCCCTGGGGCCCGCAAATTAAATTAACAAAAGC